>CAUDMG010002639.1:2627500-2650000 GCA_958450375.1 Homarus gammarus | reverse complement strand
TGCCCCCCCCCCTTCCATATAATGAGATAGAGAGGAGAGTACAGGAGCTGCCGTTGACAGTTTGGCAGACAGTGGCCCGGGGACCATGGCTTCTCCAAGGGGGGGGGGGGGTAGGGGGGCGTGGAAGGTGAAGGGGGGAGGCTAAGGGGGGGGTTAAGGGGGGGCGTGGAAGGTGAAGGGGGGAGGCTAAGGGGGGGGGTCATACACCAGGTAACTATCGATCATTGTTTAACCTGAATCTTTCCCTTAGAGGGGTTTATACGAGTGAGGTGACAGACGAGTGAGGTGACTGGGAAATGAGGAACCTGGATGGATGATGAGGGGGGGGGGGGAGTTAATTTGCAGTAAACACCACTAAATTAGGAGGGAGGTGGAGGGCCAGGGTGTGTGTGTGGGGAGGTGGAGGGCCAGGGTGTGTGTGTGGGGAGGTGGAGGGCCAGGGTGTGTGTGTGGGTAGGTGGAGGACCAGGGTGTGTGTGTGTGGGGAGGTGGAAGGCCAGGGTGTGTGTGTGGGGAGGTGGAAGGCCAGGGTGTGTGTGTGGGGAGGTGGAGGGCCAGGGTGTGTGTGTGGGGAGGTGGAGGGCCAGGGTGTGTGTGTGTGGGGAGGTGGAGGGCCAGGGTGTGTGTGTGGGGAGGTGGAGGGCCAGGGTGTGTGTGTGGGGAGGTGGAGGGCCAGGGTGTGTGTGTGGGGAGGTGGAGGGCCAGGGTGTGTGTGTGTGGGGAGGTGGAGGGCCAGGGTGTGTGTGTGGGGAGGCGGAGGGCCAGGGTGTGTGTGTGTGGGGAGGTGGAGGGCCAGGGTGTGTGTGGGGGGAGGCGGAGGGCCAGGGTGTGTGTGGGGGGGAGATGGAGGGCCAGGGTGTGTGTGGGGGGGAGATGGAGGGCCAGGGTGTGTGTGTGGGGAGGTGGAGGGCCAGGGTGTGTGTGTGTGGGGAGGTGGAGGGCCAGGGTGTGTGTGTGGGGAGGTGGAGGGCCAGGGTGTGTGTGTGTGGGGAGGTGGAGGGCCAGGGTGTGTGTGGGGGGAGGTGGAGGGCCAGGGTGTGTGTGGGGAGGTGGAGGGCCAGGGTGTGTGGGGGGGAGATGGAGGGCCAGGGTGTGTGTGTGTGGGGAGGTGGAGGGCCAGGGTGTGTGTGTGTGGGGAGGTGGAGGGCCAGGGTGTGTGGGGGGGGAGGTGGAGGGCCAGGGTGTGTGTGGGGAGGTGGAGGGCCAGGGTGTGTGTGTGTGGGGAGGTGGAGGGCCAATGTGTGTGTGGGGGGGGAGGTGGAGGGCCAGGGTGTGTGTGGGGGGGAGATGGAGGGCCAGGGTGTGTGTGGGGGGGGAGGTGGAGGGCCAGGGTGTGTGGGGGGGGAGGTGGAGGGCCAGGGTGTGTGGGGGGGGGTTGACTTCAGGGTATCACTGTCACCTGAGGCGTTCCTTGGGGACCTGCAGGCTCTCCCCCTCCCCCACCCACCCTTGTCTTCTTTCTGTTGTTCCTGCATTATATATCTTCTCTCTCTCTCTCTCTATCTCTCTCTCTCTCTCTCTCTCTCTCTCTCCACAACACACACGTATCCCTCACCCCGTTTGTGCTGAGTCACGTTTGATCAATATTTTGATTGAATGTAATGTCTTACCTGCTTAGGGTCTTTTAATTCCATTACTCTGTGATTATTTTACCTCCCTGGCTCACCTGAGTTACGAAGGAAGAGTGTTGAGCTTTGTTTGTTGGGTCATTCACTTGTCCTTCCAATCGCTTAGAGAGAGAGAGAAGAGAGAGAGAGAGAGAGAGAGAGAGATCTTAGTTAACGCTGGCAGGTCTCAACAATACACAGGCGTTACAAGAGCGACCATCTGTTGTTTATTTTTTGATCAGCTCCCCGGTGTCAGGTTAGGTTTAAGGCATTACACATTGAGGAGAAGATGGTGGTGAAAGGCGGTGGTGGTGGTGGTGAGGGGAGTTGGTGATGAGGGAGGTGGGAATGGTAAAGGGAAGTGTGGTGATGATGGGTGTTGGTAAGGGGGTAAGGGGTGGACAGTGTGTGTGATGGGGGGGGGGGGGCGAGAGGAACACAGTGTGGTGATGGGGGGGCGAGAGGAACACAGTGTGGTGATGGGGGGGGGCGAGAGGAACACAGTGTGGTGAGGGGGGGCTAGAGGAACACAGTGTGGTGATGGGGGGGGCTAGAGGAACACAGTGTGGTGATGGGGGGCTAGAGGAACACAGTGTGGTGATGGGGGGCTAGAGGAACACAGTGTGGTGATGGGGGGGCGAGAGGAACACAGTGTGGTGATGGGGGGGCTAGAGGAACACAGTGTGGTGATGGGGGGCTAGAGGAACACAGTGTGGTGATGGGGGGGCTAGAGGAACACAGTGTGGTGATGGGGGGCTAGAGGAACACAGTGTGGTGATGGGGGGCTAGAGGAACACAGTGTGGTGATGGGGGGCTAGAGGAACACTGTGTGGTGATGGGGGGCTAGAGGAACACAGTGTGGTGATGGGGGGGCTAGAGGAACACAGTGTGGTGATGGGGGGCGAGAGGAACACAGTGTGGTGATGGGGGGGGGCGAGAGGAACACAGTGTGGTGCCCTCAGGTAACACCAGGAGGCAGGTAAGCTGTGATGAGAGTGGAGCAGCTGGTACCACGAACTCTTTATCACCACAACGAGAAAACATCATTATTATTATTTAACTCCTTTTTCCCTCCCTGCTGGGCGAAGGTAGGTGTCTGTCTGCCTGCCTGCCTGTCTGTCTGTCTGTCTCACTCGGGCAATATGGGTAAAATTCAGGTACATTTCGATTAATACTTCATTGAGGTGTTGAGTGCAGGAGAAAAATGAACTCCAGTTATCAAGACAGGAGGAGGTGGAAGGTCCGTGTATAGGAGAGCCTCATGGTGTACTTAATTGTTAGTTAATGGTTGTTGAAGGTGCCTCATCTATTTCGAGTCGATATAGTTAATTGTATTTAAGAATTAGTGAACATAACTCATCTATTTTGAACGTGTAAGTTAAAATGATTCATAAATTTATTGTATTGCTTAAATTTATGTTTAATATATGAAACAGTTTTATATGAGTTTTGATAATGGTGACAGATAGTTTATATTAGTTTGGTGATAATGGTGGCTTATTTAGATAAGAGGTCAGGCCAACTAGAGGGTTAATTTCCTGCTGCCTACGGAAATGAGGTCAGGCAGAGTTGTTATCAAGGCCACGCCCACTTCATCATCATTTTTTTTAACTCATTAACAAAGTGGTGTTTTTTTATTGGCTACCTCCGCCCTCCACTAACCACGACGCCCTTCCTGACACTCTCCACTATTAACGCCGTAAATCACGTGGTTTTGTAATTTGAATCTACTGTAGTTAGTGATTTATTATGTTGTGTCTGGTTAGGGTTGGTTAGGGTAAGTTTGGTTTGGTTAAATAAGTTTGAATTAAAGTGTGATTAGGTTTGGTTTACGTCTGTCTTGGTTTGGTTAGGATAGGTTAAATTATGTTAAGTGTTAGATATGGTGTGGTTAGATTGTTAAATTTGGTAACATAACGTTTAGTTAGGTTAAAGTTGACCACCACTATTACCACCACCACCACTATTGCCACCACCACTAATTTATATATAATAAATAATAAAATAAATAAATATTGAAGTGATAACCGTGGTAACATTGTGAGATGTACTTATTACTACCATGCTATTGTACTACTCAAGATGATACTAAATGTTACATAATACTTCCTTTAGATAAATGTATAGTATATATCAGGTGCCTCAAAGAGAGCTCAGGTTCTCAACTGGCTCAGCCATGTTAATATTGTTATTATTATCCACTCTGTATCTGTGTTTTTCTGGCTAAATAAACTGTTTCAATCAACCACTATTACCACCACCACCACTATTACCACCACCACCACCACTATTACCACCACCACCACTGTTACCACCGCCATCATCACCACTACCACCACATAACAACAGCAAACAGTTAGGTGTGGTCCAGGAAGCACCATTGGCCCCTGGAGTCATCCCCGGGCTGCAGGTGCTGTAACTATGTGCTCCGCCAATCACAGCGCGTCCCGGATGTTATCAGGTTAACAATCACCTCTTGCTTGTTAACATTGACCTTAATTGTTAATAATGAGCGATAAACAGGAGGGATGTTTGGAGGGGTCGTGACCAGCCCTCCCCTCCCCTCACCCCGAGATCCGTTGCAGGTAATTCCAGGTAGACTAGTAATTAGGCGCTGCAAGTCGTGGGACCTGTAATTTGAATAGGAAATATAGGGAGGGAGGGAGGGAGGGGGTAGGAGGCCTCGATCACCGCTAGTTATCATGATGTTGTTTGTTCTGTAGGGCCCCACCTGAGTCCTCACCTGGGGGTTATGTGAGGGTGTTGTTGTTATTATTGTTATTATTATTGTTTTTTATTATTATTTATTATTATTATTATTATTATTATTATTATTATTTGTATTATTATGAGAATATTTTCCTTTGTAATTATTAATGTTATAGTTATGAATATTTTTATAGTGTTTAAGTCTGGGGGAGGCTGCTTGAGGCGGTATTAAGTTCACAGGTGTTGAGATAACTTGTCGCGATGTGGAGCTGAAATATTTATGGTGGTAAGAAGAAGAAATTTAAACACCAACCCGAAACTTTTGCAATTAAAGATCATTGATGTTTTTAATAGCTAGAACAATTGATGTCAGATATATATACCGTAAATTTATACAGCAAATTATAATAAATATTTGTAATGAATAGAAAAAGATTTTAGAATAAGTTTTGTCTTATACCGTAAATAAAACGTGACTAATTTATAACGAAAAGAAGAATAAATTTCAATAACAAACTACTGTAATTATATAACTACATAAGAGGAGTTAATCCCTGGAGGAGGAATTAGATCAAGTCTTGCTAGTGTTTTCCTGTAGGAGTTGCGGGCATCACAGCTTGGTTGAGTCTGGTAGTCACCCTGTTAGCCTTTGTGTCTCAGGTCTTAGAGGGGGAACAGCTGCGTCAGTGGGGGGGCAGTCAGTCAGTAAATCAGTTAGTCAGAAAAGGCGTGGAGCCGGAGGGACCAGGGACCAAGACTCTCAGTAGAAGGGAGTTGACCAAATCCTTCAACGCCGAACCAACAAGGGATTGACAATTGACGACACACACACACACACTCTCACACTCCTTTGGCTGAATGTGTAGCGCCTTTGAGAATGTTGTTGAATATTATGAATGTGGGTGAGTGGATGAATGATTGGGTGGGTAGGTGGGTGAGTGGATGAATGATTGGGTGGGTAGTAGGGGGGGTGGGTGAGTGGATGAATGATTGGGTGGGTAGTAGGGGGGGTGGGTGGGTGAGTGGATGAATGATTGGGTGGGTAGTAGGGGGGGTGGGTGGGTGGGTGAGTGGATGACTGATTGGGTGGGTAGTAGGGGGGGGGGGGTGGGTGAGTGAATGGATGAGGCGAAATCTTTACTTAGTTATGTTCTGTCTCTCTTCCCCCTTTCTCTGTCCATATTCATTCATCTCCCTCCCTCCCTTCCTTTCTACTGCCCCTTCCCCTCCTTCCCACTGCTCCCTCACCTCTCCCTCCTCCTTCCCACTGCCTCCTCACTTCCTCCCCTCCTTCTCACTGCTCCCCCTCCCCTACCCCCTCCCCCTCTCCCCCCCCTCCCCCCTCCCCCTCTTCCCCCCTCTCCTCCTCCAGCTTACCCTCATCCTTTCCATTTTTTACCTACTGGCCGTTACTTATTCACTTTTAATATGATTTTTTTTTTGGCTTCCATTCATCTTACATTTGCCTCTCTCTCTCTCTCTCTCTCTCTCTCTCTCTCTCTCTCTCTCTCTCTCTCTCTCTCTCCGTTCATCATACACTGCTACTCTATCCTTCACTCTCCCTCGCCCTTATTTACTCTCCCTTATTTACTCTCCCTCGCCCTTATTTACTCTCCCTCATTCTCTCCCTCTCGCCCTTATTTACTCTCCCTTATTTACTCTCCCTCGCCTTTCTTTACTCTCCCTCGCCCTTATTTACTCTCCCTCGCCCTTATTTACTCTCCCTCGCCCTTATTTACTCTCCCTCGCCCTTCTTTACTCTCCCTCGCCCTTATTTACTCTCTCTCGCCCTTATTTACTCTCCCTCGCCCTTATTTACTCTCCCTCGCCCTTATTTACTCTCCCTCGCCCTTATTTACTCTCCCTCGCCCTTATTTACTCTCCCTCGCCCTTCTTTACTCTCCCTCGCCCTTATTACTCTCCCTCGCCCTTATTTACTCTCCCTCGCCCTTATTTACTCTCCCTCGCCCTTATTTACTCTCCCTCGCCCTTACTTACTCTCCCTTCTTTACTCTCCCTCGCCCTTATTTACTCTCCCTCGCCCTTATTTACTCTCCCTCGCCCTTATTTACTCTCCTCGCCCTTATTTACTCTCCCTCGCCCTTATTTACTCTCCCTCGCCCTTATTTACTCTCCCTCGCCCTTATTTACTCTCCCTCGCCTTTATTTACTCTCCCTCGCCCTTATTTACTCTCCCTCGCCCTTCTTTACTCTCCCTCGCCCTTATTTACTCTCCCTCGCCCTTATTTACTCTCCCTCGCCCTTATTTACTCTCTCTCGCCCTTATTTACTCTCCCTCGCCCTTATTTACTCTCCCTCGCCCTTCTTTACTCTCCCTCGCCCTTATTTACTCTCCCTCGCCCTTCTTTACTCTCCCTCGCCCTTATTTACTCTCCCTCGCCCTTCATTCGCCCTCAACGCTTAATCTGTCGTAGGTCTCAGCGGTGGTTCTTACATGAAAGGTTTACAAGAATGACCCCCGGAGGTGATGGGGGGGGGGGTGTTGCTGGTTCAGGGAAGCTGGGAAAATCCAACCACCACTACTACCACTACCACCATTACTACCACCACTACCACCATTACTACCACCACCACCACCACCATTACTACCACCACCACCACCACCACCACCACCACTACTACCAAAAATCATTGCCAGTATCACCATCAGTATCTCCACCGCCGCCACCACCACTACTACCATCACCACCATCATGACTACTACCATCATCATACTACCATTGTCACACTAATAACACCATTGCTATAACTGTCATCATTACTACTACCATCATTACTACCACAATTAACACTACCACCACCACCACTACCACCAACAACAACAATAACAATATTACCACCACCACTACCAACACTACCACCGCTTCCAACAGTACCACCACTACCAACACCACCACCACTACCAACACCAGCACCACGACCAACACCAGCACCACGACCAACACCAGCACCACTACCAACACCAGCACCACTACCAACACCAGCACCACTACCACCACCACCACTACCACCAACAACAACAATATTACCACCACCACTACCAACACTACCACCGCTTCCAACAGTACCACCACTACCAACACCACCACCACTACCAACACCACCACCACCAACACTACCACCACCACTACCAACACTACCACCACTACCACCATCACCACCACCACCACCACTACCACCAACAACAACAATAACAATATTACCACCACCACTACCAACACTACCACCGCTTCCAACAGTACCACCACTACCACCACCACCACCACAACCACCACTACTACCACCATCACCACTACTACCACCATCACCACTACTACCACCACCACCACAATGTTACAAGTTTCCCAGAGTGGTTGACTCACTCCTCTGCGTCATGGGTGTTATCACAGCTATTCTGGGTTGTGTATTAAGAGTTTTAGCTTTGTGTTAAAGGTGTTAGTTCTGTGGTTGGGGTGTTAGCTGTTTGTTTAGGGTGATAGAGAAGCTATAGGGTGACAGGATAAAAGCGTATAGGGAGGCTGGGTACAAATATGGCCGACTTCTTATGTCTGTACTGAGAGAGAGAGAGAGAGAGAGAGAGAGAGAGAGAGAGAGTGTAAGCTTAGATGACTAGGTAACTTCTTTTAGGTGTGTTTGTGGTACTGGTGTGTGTTTGTATATATGATTGTGTAAGGATGTTGTGTGTGTGTGTTAGGGTGGTCCCGAAATTTTTTTTGGTTTAAATTTCAACGACCACCCTGCCTAAGTGTGTGTATACTATTAAAACAATGATCTGTCATTTTTTAAAAAATTTGGATAAAATTTAGAGGTGCCACAAAGACTATCTAGTTTTTATATTGAACAAGTACCGGTAAATGTGTAAATCGTATACAATACATAGTCAATATCAATACAGTTAGTTGTTAATAGTTGTAATACAGCAAAATCAATGAAATTTAGCAACACAGGTCATTCTTCTTGAGTGCCTCTATTACAGTCCTTTTTAGAGAGTTTGGAAAGTTCTTTCGATGATCACTGACCACCTGGAGTAGAAATTGGCGTTGTTCCTCATCCTTTGTTATTACATGGATGTAATCTTGGATGAGTGCCACACCTCTCTCAGCCACATCGTTAACCACTTTCATTGTCTTGAGCTTCTTTTGTGCTTTGCAATAACCTGCATTAGTTTGCCACAAAGATGGGGACAACTGTAGAAAGTCAGTTGGCAGATTGAGCATGTCAAAAAATTTACTTGTTGCAGAAGACACAAAATCTTCAAGGTGAATGTCATTCACGTCTTGAGGCTTAACCACTGCCTTCATGCGGTTACCATTTTGAGCCTTTTTTAGACTGTCCACCATCCTCTGCTTTGTTTCATCACCAACATTCATATCAAAGAAGGCAAAGCCAACAACTTCTTCATTGAGGTACCACAGATGATTGATAAATTTGCGGCAACCCTCTTCTGAAACCTCCTTGTCAACTTTTGTGTAGTCAGAAATCTTCTTCAGGAAGAGCAGGTCATTTGCTGGAGCTTGAACTGGCAAAGTAGCCAGGAACCATGCTTTAAAGTATACAAGGACAGCAAATCGAACCACCCTACCGAGTCCTTTGACTTCTCGGGCTGTCAACTTGAATTGTGACCGGAACATCCATATTTTGAAGGAATACAACAGCTTTGCCATCCACCTGGCTCTGTGCATGGCCCCAGGCCTCCTGAAAGATATCTTGCGGTGTGGAGTTCCTCCCAGGAATATAACAACCAATTCGAGTAATTCTCTATAGTCTTTCCCGTGGCTGATTATCATCAAGGAAGCTCAATGCATTTTTCAGCAGACCTTCTCGATTTTCAGTCACAACCAAATCCATTTCTTGATCAGTGGCAGCTGTACTGTAGTCACTCTGCACAATGTTGGGCCAAAATGCTTGAAATCTCTTAAAAACAAGTATATCTGGCCCAGTTGATGGACCCATTACACGGTCAAATACTCCACCGATCACAACCTCATGCGCATGATGACGGCATGGCAACCATAGGAGATTTTTCTCCAGTTTAATTTCGATGAGCTTACAGGCCCCAGTGTGGCGTCCAGTGTTGCTGCTTGTAGTGTCAAAAGACATTGCCACTATATAGTCTTTTAATTTCCAATCTTTGACCACTTCAACCACAGCATTAGCCATCGCTTCACCAGTTCCATTGGGCAACTTTGATACATTCAGCAATTGTTCATTCTCTTCATAGGACACAATGATTGGCAATCGATCATAAGTTTCTTTACCACCAGCTGTTTCAGGAAGTAGCTTTCCATCCCAATGAACAACAAGAGGGATTGTTGGATCAAGATTAAGTATAAATTGTTCTTTGGCAGACTTAAAAGACTGAACTCTCAACTTCATTCTTGATTGTCGAATTGTCTTCCGGTTGACTGCTATGTCTTCCACGTTTGTGACCTAAAGTTTGAGCTGCTGCAGCAATCAAATGCACAGCATCACGATCACTAATCTTGGTGCGATCTAGTGCTTTGGCCAGAACAGGGGACATTATGTTTTTTTGCACGTGGTTTCCCAGGTTTTGATTTTTTGGGAGGAGAACACTCTGACGCTGAAGAATTTACTTGTTCCTCAGACTCAGATGATGATGAGAATGGCGGATTCATTCCTTGTTTTTCATCTTCTTTTGTTTTCTGTGCCAAAGCTTTTGAAAAGCGAGCACGTTCTTCTTCTTTTCGTATTGCCAAGCGGACTTCTTTTGCTGCTAGTTCTTTATCAACTCTACCCAAGTATCCTTTCCTTCCATTTCGTTGTGCTAGAAGGAATTGCCGATCTTCTTCAATTTTGATCATTGTCAAAGCATTTGCATGAGCAATGTCAAATAGTTTACTTAATTGTTCTTTGAAAACTTCTTCCTTTATTTGCTGAGCTTGGCTTCTCATCTTGGCAGCTTTTTGAAGGCTTTTCCATTTCACAAACATTTTTTCAACTCTTTCTCGGGCATGAATTTCTGAGCAAGTTGGTATTCTTGCCATTTCCCAAAATGGGAGTACTTGCTTGATCACTTCCTTGGCACTCTCTTTTGATGGTTGCTTTGTTGACTTTGTGAATTTGAAAGAACAAACTCATAACTTCCCCAGTAGAAGGCAGTTTTAGACTAGTCAAAGCGTGTGCAGTTGGCCCAATCAACCATACTTCATTGTCTTTCCTTGTCTTTGGCTTTGTGCCACTACCACTAGTACTAGCCATCTAAAAAGAGAAACCATTACTATTATTAGTATTATATGATATATAATTTAGGGACAATAGGTAACACAAACTCACACCCAACATCCAGTTTGTAGAGTCTAGGATGTTGAGCTTGATAATGAGTACAAAGAAGTGACAAAAAAATTCTCTATAAGTCCAATTGGATATGTGGCACTCACAGATAGACCTAAGCTCATTCATGGATTGACAGAATACAGACACCTGCACAACATGTCAACAATCTGCCATTATATAAGATATATATATATATTAAGTAAGTTGTGTCAAGTTGTGCCCCTGGCTGGTGGCACCCCTAAACATCCCTCAATTTGGTTGAAATTGTTTGGGTTATATTATTTTGGTAATTCTTATAAAAGGGCAGGGTGGTTGTGATCATATTCTGAAAAAAAAAATTTAACCCCCATTTCGGGACCACCCTAGTGTGTGTGTGAGCATAAAGAGTATGGATACGTGTTTCGAGATGACAGTGGTGTGTGTAGGGGAGGGGGGGCGGCGTGTTGTATGTGGTTGACCTAGTATTAACGTACACATGTGTTGTAATGTTTATGTATTCAGGTGGTGTCCCTAATGTGTATGTACATGTGCTCCCATGCGTGTGTGTTTATGACAGACACACACACACACACACATTGTTCTACGCTGCTCCCAATGTGTATCCGTGTGTCTCTTGGGGGTGGGGGGGGGGGGTGTCTGTGTAGGGAAGATGATGGTAGCATACAGTAGTTAAGTTTGGGCCTCATTAAAACCTACTGGTCCATGTGTTTGGTAGCCTCGTGTTCTGTACTCTAGCCTATAGCCGCTTCGTTTACTGGGCAGTTTGTTTGGGGAAGTAGAAGCACCGCTGAGAGTGTACCGTAAGACGACGACCACTTGATGAGTTTAGGAGCAATAGTTTATATACAGATGGACGTTTTAGTAGACTATCTCCACTATGTACCGTACAGGAGGAGGCTCAGATCATTACAGCTACAAGTTGGTGTGTAAAGTACAGACATACCTTTACAAGTATACTGAAGTGTGTATATGATGGGTACAATAATGCCTACCTGGTGACAGATGTGAGACTCGTGTCAAAGTTGAGATATAAATACAAATATACTTATTGAAATATGGTGGACGTGGAGGCTGGTGATGGTGAGGTATACTGGTGATGGTGATGCTGGCTGGTGATGGTGATGCTGGCTGGTGATGGTGAGGTATACTGGTGATGGTGAGGTATACTGGTGACGGTGAGGTATACTGGTGATGGTGATGCTGGCTGGTGATGGTGATGCTGGCTGGTGATGGTGAGGTATACTGGTGATGGTGAGGTATACTGGTGATGGTGAGGTATACTGGTGACGGTGAGGTATACTGGTGATGGTGATGTTGGCTGGTGATGGTGAGGTATACTGGTGATGGTGATGTTGGCTGGTGATGGTGATGCTGGCTGGTGATGGTGAGGTATACTGGTGATGGTGATGTTGGCTGGTGATGCTGGCTGGTGATGGTGAGGTATACTGGTGATGGTGAGGTATAATGGTGATGTTGGCTGGTGATGCTGGCTGGTGATGGTGATGCTGGCTGGTGGTGTGATGGTGAGGTATACTGGTGATGGTGATGTTGGCTGGTGATGCTGGCTGGTGATGGTGATGCTGGCTGGTGGTGGTGATGGTGAGGTATACTGGTGATGGTGATGTTGGCTGGTGATGCTGGCTGGTGATGGTGATGCTGGCTGGTGGTGGTGATGGTGAGGTATACTGGTGATGGTGATGTTGGCTGGTGATGCTGGCTGGTGATGGTGATGCTGGCTGGTGGTGGTGATGGTGAGGTATACTGGTGATGGTGATGTTGGCTGGTGATGCTGGCTGGTGATGGTGATGCTGGCTGATGGTGGTGATGGTGAGGTATACTGGTGATGGTGATGTTGGCTGGTGATGCTGGCTGGTGATGGTGAGGTATACTGGTGATGGTGAGGTATAATGGTGATGTTGGCTGGTGATGCTGGCTGGTGATGCTGGCTGGTGGTGGTGATGGTGAGGTATACTGGTGATGGTGATGTTGGCTGGTGATGCTGGCTGGTGATGGTGATGCTGGCTGGTGGTGGTGATGGTGAGGTATACTGGTGATGGTGATGTTGGCTGGTGATGCTGGCTGGTGATGGTGAGGTATACTGGTGATGGTGAGGTATAATGGTGATGTTGGCTGGTGATGCTGGCTGGTGATGGTGATGCTGGCTGGTGGTGGTGATGGTGAGGTATACTGGTGATGGTGATGTTGGCTGGTGATGCTGGCTGGTGATGGTGATGCTGGCTGGTGGTGGTGATGGTGAGGTATACTGGTGATGGTGATGCTGGCTGGTGATGGTGAGGTATACTGGTGATGGTGAGGTATAATGGTGATGTTGGCTGGTGATGCTGGCTGGTGATGCTGGCTGGTGGTGGTGATGGTGAGGTATACTGGTGATGGTGATGTTGGCTGGTGATGCTGGCTGGTGATGGTGATGCTGGCTGGTGGTGGTGATGGTGAGGTATACTGGTGATGGTGATGTTGGCTGGTGATGCTGGCTGGTGATGGTGAGGTATACTGGTGATGGTGAGGTATAATGGTGATGTTGGCTGGTGATGCTGGCTGGTGATGGTGATACTGGCTGGTGGTGGTGATGGTGAGGTATACTGGTGATGGTGATGTTGGCTGGTGATGGTGATGCTGGCTGGTGATGGTGAGGTATACTGGTGATGGTGATGCTGGCTGGTGGTGGTGATGGTGAGGTATACTGGTGATGGTGATGTTGGCTGGTGATGCTGGCTGGTGATGGTGATGCTGGCTGGTGATGGTGATGCTGGCTGGTGGTGGTGATGGTGAGGTGTGATGCCAGTGGACAGAGGCCGTAGTATAGAATTGGTGGTCGGTTCCCACGCAGGGACCCCCACCACAAAAACTGCCTTCACTTAACCTCTCCTGATGAATGCATGGTTCATGGAGCTCCCCTTGTGTGTGTGTCCTACACGTTACCGAGTATCCAGGATGTATGTGGGGAGGGGGGGGGGGGGGTCAGCGTGAACCATGTTAGTCCCCACAGGAAATGCCACACAGGTGACGGTGGGTGAGCTATTCCTGCCCTGCACACCTCACGCCCACGCCCATCCAGCGCACCACCCACACCCCCACACCACAACCCCCCCACACCACAACCCACCCACACCACAACCCCCCCACACGTCAACCCCCCCACACGTCAACCCCCCCCACACGTCAACCCCCCCACACGTCAACCCCCCCCACACGTCAACCCCCCCACACGTCAACCCCCCCCACACGACAACCCCCCCCACACGACAACCCCCCCCACACGACAACCCCCCCCACACGACAACCCCCCCCACACGACAACCCCCCCACACGACAACCCCCCCACACGACACCCCCCCCCCACACGACAACCCCCCCCCCCACACGACAACCCCCCCCCACACGACAACCCCCCCCCACACGACAACCCCCCCCCCACACACGACAACCCCCCCCCACACGACAACCCCCCCCACACGACAACCCCCCCCCCCACCAACCCCCCCCCCACACACACCCCCCCACACACGACAACCCCCCCCCCACACACGACAACCCCACCCCCCCCCCCCCACACACGACAACCCCCCCCCCCCACACACGACAACCCCTACCCCCTTACCAGAAAACCCCAACATGACCCACACGCCTTGGAAACTCACCTTCATTGCACTCACCCCCCCACCCCCTTACACACACCTTGGGACCAGATAACTCAGGTAAGTTTAATATGACCTGACATCGAGGTGCACAATGTAAACACTTGACTTGTCCTGAATTTTGCAACCTTGATGGTACTGTGTCGTTGACTTTTGTACACAGTGGCCACACCCACCATCTCGTACACATACATACATACATACGAGGAAGGGTGGAAGGCAGGCAGGCAGGGAGAGGAGGCAGTTGTGTCCATTAGTGAAGGAATGTAATAGGTCTTGTGCAGTCTCTTGTGTTCAGTAAATATCACGGTACAGGGAAAGCGTCAGCCCCACGGCCCTCAGGGTATGTCAATATGTCAACTCCTGTAGTGTGTTTTTATATATTTTTATTTTTATTGGTGTAATTTTTATATTAGTATTATGTGTTATTATTATTATTATTATTATTATTAGTAGTAGTAGTAGTAGTAGTAGTATTTTTCTTAGTTATATATATATTACTGCATTAAAACCGTAGGTAGGATATTTGATTGAATTTTATCTGCGTTCGGGTGTAATACTCTTCGCTTACCTGAGTTAATGGTGCCTCTATTGGTGTTTGCCTGCGTTAATGGTGCCTCTATTGGTGTTTACCTGCGTTAATGGTGCGTCTATTTGTGCTTAGCTGCGTTTGTGGTGCCTCTGTTTGTGCTTACCTGCGTTAATGGTGCGTCTATTTGTGCTTACCTGCGTTAGTGGTGCCTCAATACACTCTTGGCTGCGTCAGTGGCGGTCTTGTGTATTTTAGTTTATTTTCATCACGCTGACTCACGCTGGTTGGTGATCCTTGGCCCGCCTGGTGAGCGTTGTTTACAAGACGCGTTTATTAGTCAGCCGTCACGTGCTTCCTGGTGCCTCTCCAAGGCTGCCAGGGCGGTATTGGTGATCACTGATACCCGGATCCTAGCCTCACCAAACATAACCTAACCTAACC
Organism: Homarus gammarus; assembly: GCA_958450375.1. Lineage (NCBI taxonomy): Eukaryota > Metazoa > Arthropoda > Malacostraca > Decapoda > Nephropidae > Homarus > Homarus gammarus. The sequence goes on along the minus strand of CAUDMG010002639.1, from coordinate 2,634,740 downwards.
TCAACCTAACCTAAATTAATATAACGTAATCTAACTTAACCTAATCTAAACCAACTGAACCTAACTTAATGGAAACTAACCTAACCTAAATGTATTATCCCAAAGAGGGTCGTGATCAACCCAGGCTGTTAGTGGTCACAGGCGGTGCCACAGGGGGGGGGGGGGGGGGGGGGGTAGGAAGGTCCCCCACCGGAATCGACGTTGGGTAAACAAGGGTGAGGGATGGATGAGTAGGAGTGTGTGTGTGTAGAGAGAGAGTGTGAGTGTGAGTGTGTGTGTGTGTGATTTTGAGTGTGTGTGTGTGTATTTAGTTGGGGGCCAGGACACACTTGGTAAGCCTGAGAAACCTGTTAATGAAGTAACAGGTGAAACGACAACCACCTGTAGGTACTTCCTTCCCCCCCCCCCCTCCCTCCTCCGTATCATCAGCTCTAATACCGCAAACATCAACCACAGTAGTAGTAGTGTTAGTTGGTCGGTGATGGTGGTAGTAGTGATGGTGGTAATGTTAATAGGTCAGTGATGGTGGTAGTAGTGATGGTGGTAATGTTCATAGGTCGGTGATGGTGGTAGTAGTGATGGTGGTAATGTTCATAGGTCGGTGATGGTGGTAGTTACAGTGGATACAGCGCTAGTAAGGTTCAGGTACAGTGTGTTGATGGATAACCGATTTGACGCGTGGTGTGGACAAGGGGTCAGCGGAACTGGCACAAGTAGTGGTGGTAGGCATAAGTGGTGGTGATAGTGGTGGTGATGGTGATGGTGATAGTGGTTATGAGTGATGGTGGTGATAGAGGTGGTGGTGGTAATAATGGTGGTGGTCATGGGCCTCTTATCACATCGCCTCCACCACCCTTATCTAAAAAAAAAAAAAAAAGACTTCCGCCAGTACGAGCAGTAGATAGCGTCTGGCGTCCTCTCCCTATAGTAATAAACAATATAACGTTCGCCCGCCTTCAGCTTACAGTGGCCGTCTTATTTAATAGCCTCACAAGCGATCACCTCCACCCCGCAGTGACAAACGTATGGATGCTTCGCCAGACGGACGTACGCTTGTCTCTTATTAATAATGGACACCTTTTATGGCCGAGTTACACAGAGAGAGAGAGAGTGTATGTATGTATGTATGTATGTATGTATATATATTCACCTCACTTTATTATACTCAATTTCACGTATCCAGCGAAGGGAAAATATTTTTAACTTGCGGCCCTCAGACACTCCGGGTTCGGCGCCGTTGACGTAGGTACCCGTGAGCCTTAAGTCTCACCAGGATCGTTCTGATAATTAGATTCACTTGTGTGTGTGTGTTTATCCTGACACTGCTGAGTACATTTGGCCCCTTGTAGCAGGACCCAAATTTTATTGCTGATGTGACGTTGATAAGCGTGTCGGCGCAGTACCGGCCACTTGTTGGAGGAGTGAGGGAGGGAGAAGAAGGGAGAGTGAGACGGTTGAGGAGAAGAGGATGAGGAGAGAGAAGGGAATGGAAAATGAGGAGAGGGAAGAAGTACTGTATAGAGAGATGGGGGGGGGGGGGAGGGGGGGAATCGGTGTGGATAGTTGGGATGGGGATTGGTGGAGGGCTAGACCAGGTAGTGGATGGACAGTGGAAGGGACGGCTTATCCACGTGTCACCTCTAGATGTGTGTACTGTCTCGTGAATTAAATAGACGCGACAGAGGTCAACATTATGAAGCTCTGAGAAATATTGTGACATTCGCTATTGGTGCCTCGTTTCGTCACCTGTCTCCCAGACTTTACGTGACAACCGTATCCTTCGAGGCTGGGTAAGGAGAAAACCACTCAGTCTTGGTATGTTGCCCTTTTTTTTCCTTCTTCGGTGTCCCTCGACTTCCCTCGGTATCATTCGGTCTCTCGGCTTCCCTCGGTATTATTCGGTCTCTCGGCTTCCCTCGGTATCATTCGGTCTCGGGCTCCCTCGGTATTATTCGGTCTCTCGGCTTCGCTCGGTATCATTCGGTCTCGGGCTCCCTCGGTATTATTCGGTCTCTCGGCCTCCCTCGGTATTATTCGTTCTCTCGGCCTCCCTCGGTATTATTCGGTCTCTCGGCTTCCCTCGGTATTATTCGGTCTCGGCTTCCCTCGGTATTATTCGGTCTCGGCTTCCCTCGGTATTATTCGGTCTCTCGGCTTCCCTCGGTAATATTCTGTCTCTCGGCCTCCCTCGGTATTATTCGGTCTCTCGGCTTCCCTCGGTATTATTCGGTCTCTCGGCTTCCCTCGGTATCATTCGATCTCTCGGGCTCCCTCGGTATTATTCGGTCTCTCGGGCTCCCTCGGTATTATTCGGTCTCTCGGCCTCCCTCGGTATTATTCGATCTCTCGGGCTCCCTCGGTATCATTCGGTCTCTCGGTTTCCCTCGGTATTATTCGGTCTCGAGCTCCCTCGGTATTATTCGGTCTGTCGGCTTCCCTCGGTATTATTCTGTCTCTCGGCCTCCCTCGGTATTATTCGGTCTCTCGGCTTCCCTCGGTATTATTCGGTCTCTCGGGCTCCCTCGGTATTATTCGGTCTCTCGGCTTCCCTCGGTATTATTCGGTCTCTCGGCTTCCCTCGGTATTATTCGGTCTCTCGGGCTCCCTCGGTATTATTCGGTCTCTCGGCTTCCATCGGTATTATTCGGTCTCTCGGCTTCCCTCGGTATTATTCGGTCTCTCGGGCTCCCTCGGTATCATTCGGCGTCCCTTGTATTCGGGTGACTCTTACGGATATTTTGTTTTTGACGTAAATATATAATTTGCATATAGTAGGAGAGATACAGTGTGGGGGTAGTCTTAACTCCCTTCATCTCCCCATCTTTATCCCTTCATTGTTTCTCAGTTATTACCCACACTTTATTCCCTTACCTCACCTCCCCACCCCCCCCCCCCTCAACACTCTTCTTCCCCTCCCTCACCTGTTCTTCTCCCTCACCTGACCTGTTCTTCACCCTCACCACCACTCTCCCTCACCCCCTCGTAACGTCACCTCCACCCCCCATCCCCTTCGTTCCTCTCCACACCTCACCTACCTCCATCACTTGCCTTCCCCCCCCCTCCCCCGTCATCTTAGTCCCTTCTCACTCCTTCTACCTTTACCCTGTACCTCCCTATACTTCCTTTCTACCTCCCTACCTCCCTCCCATTCTTACCCTCCCTACCTCCTTATCTCTCCCTCGGTCCCTCCCGCCTGTCTCACCTGTGCCTCACCCCTGACCCCTCACCACCCACCCACCAGCCCTCACCAACCAAGGTCACGGTCACTGAGGAAACTGGGTGGCGACTCAACTGGTGTGATCACTTGGAGGGATAACTCCTTGGATTAGCTACACCCGTTTGTTTGTATATCGAGTTCCTTGTTTGCATAGATCTCATTGTTTGTATAGATTGTTTGTTACCATTGAATTGTCTTCTTTGTTTGTGTTTGTTTGTATTGAGTTCCTTGTTTGCATTGAGTTCCCTTGTTTGTTTGCATTGAGTTTCGTTGTGTGTTTGCATTGAGCTCCCTGTTTGTTTATCTTAGTTCCCTTGTTTGTTTATAGATTACAGGTTGTTCCTTTAAGAAGATAATTCCCCCAAAGTATTTTTCCCTGAGGTGTAATTCTATTGTTTTTCTGTAAACTCTGAAGAGGTGTGTGTGTGTGTGTGTGTGTGTGTGTGTGTGTGTGTGTGTGTGTGTGTGTGTTGGTTGTCACAAGGATGATAGGCCGAGGGAGTTCAACTGGAGTTTTCATTACCGTCACCTAGGCAACCACAACAACCTAACCGGACGATGTAATATTCTCAACCAACTATTTTTTTTCCACCCACTTAACCACCTGTAATTTCCACTGACCTAATTGGTTTTTATGATGGTAGTGATATATTGTGTTGTGTTGTGTTGCGTAGGGGGGGGGGGGGGGAGGTGAGTGTTGATGTGGATAGAGGCTGGTGTGCCCTTGGTAACTCAGGGTGTGTGTGTGTGTTGACCTTGTCCCGAGGCTGATGTTATCACCACCTGCAGTTGACCAGACACACGCCGCCCTTCTCCCATCACCTCCCCCCCTCTCCCATCACCTCTCCCCTCCCCCTCCTCTCCCCTCCCCCTCCCCCACTCCCCCTCTCCCCCCTCCCCCTCCCCTTCCCTCCCCCTCCATCCTCCCCTCCCCCTTCCCCCTCTCCCCTTCCTCTCTCCCTCCCCCCCTCCCCTCTTCCCCCCCCCCTCCCCCTTTCCCCCCCCCCCCCCCCCCCCCTCCCCCCCCTCCCCCCCCTCCCCCTCCCCCTCTCCCCCCTCTCCTCTCCCCTCCACGCTCTCCCCTCCCTCCTCTCCTCCCTCCCTCTCCTTCCACCTCCCCCCTCCCTCTTCCCCCTCCTCTCCCCTCCCCTCCCCCTCTCCCCTCCTCTCCCTCACCACAGGACGCCGCGCCTCCTGTTTATATCTGGGGATCTCCTCTTCTTGTTCCTCCTCCTCCTCTTGTTCCTCCTCTTCCTCTTCTTCCTCCTCTTCCTCTCTTCTCCTGCTGCCACTGGTGAAATTTTTATCTGGGGTCCTCCTCCTCCTCCTTTCTCTTCTCTTCCTCCTTCTTCTTATCCTCCTCCTTTTTCTTCTTCCTCCTCCTATATATATATATATATATATATATATATTATAATATATATATATATATATATCATATATATATATATATTAATGAATATGATGCATTTCTTTATGTATGAACCTCTGTCCTGCGTGTCAGTGAGCAGTGATACCACCCTCAGTGTCAAGACCTGACTGAATTACTCACAATAGGCAAACTGTACTCCAAGCTTTGTCAATAAATTTGTTAAACTAAAACAACTAATCCTCCTCCTGGGTCACACCAGAGGAAGCCGCTCATGGTGTTTATATCTGGGGTGTCTCTGTAACCGGACCCTCACACATCCTCTCACCTTCCTCGTCTTCCTCTTCACCTTCTTCCCCATCTTCTTGCCTTTCCTCCAGTTTTCCTCCTTATTCCATGCCTCTTCACCTTCTCTTCTTACTCCTCACCTTCCGCCTCCACCTCACCTTCTCACCTTCCTCTTCCTCCTCACCTTCTCACCTTCCTCTTCCTCCTCACCTTCTCACTTCCTCCTCCTCCTCCACTCACTCACCACCATCCTCCTCCTCACCTTCTCACCATCCTCCTCCTCAACTTCCTCCTCCTTTTCCTCACCTTCTCACCATCTTCCCCTCCTCCCTCCTCCCCTCCTCCTCCTCCTGACCTTCCTTCCGTGGGGCACTCAGGCGTGTGCTTCATCCAGGCTGATGTCATCCTGTGCTTTAAAGTCCATAAGTGGCCACTTGACGCTGAGTGAATTGTGACTTGGCATACTGGGAGGTGCTGGTGATACCCTCAGAGGTGCACTGTATTCCTAGGTGCACTGCCTCTTAGGTGCACTGCCTCTTAGCTGCACTGCCTCTTAGCTGTACTGACTCTTAGGTGTGAGTTCCCCCCCCCCCCCAGTTGTCAGTAAGTAGGTGGTGCTGAGGAATCCGATTACCATTATGGATTCATGAGGGTTGTCTATTCCCGTAAATGTCACGCCGGGGTAGTTCAAGGCTCGTGTGAGAGAGAGAGAGAGAGAGAGAGAGGGGCTCAAGGGGGATTTAGTAGAGGTTGTAGTGTTGATGTAAGTATAGAGTTTTGATGCTGTATAGTAGAGGCTTTGTGGTACAGAGCCTCTTTATGTTGGAGAGTGGTGGAGGAGAGTGGTGGAGGCTCCATGTTGGAGGAGAGTGGTGGAGGCTCCATGTTGGAGGAGAGTGGTGGAGGCTCTGTGTTGGAGGAGAGTGGTGGAGGCTCCATGTTGGAGGAGAGTGGTAGAGGCTCTGTGTTGGAGGAGAGTGGTGGAGGCTCCATGTTGGAGGAGAGTGGTGGAGGCTCTGTGGTGGAGGAGAGTGGTGGAGGCTCTGTGTTGGAGGAGAGTGGTGGAGGCTCCATGTTGGAGGAGAGTGGTGGAGGCTCTGTGTTGGAGGAGAGTGGTGGAGGCTCCATGTTGGAGGAGAGTGGTGGAGGCTCCATGTTGGAGGAGAGTGGTGGAGGAGAGTAGTGGAGGCTCTATGTTGGAGGAGAGTGGTGGAGGCTCTATGTTGGAGGAGAGTGGTGGAGGCCCTGTGTTGGAGGAGAGTGGTGGAGGCTCTGTGTTGGAGGAGAGTGGTGGAGGCTCCATGTTGGAGGAGAGTGGTGGAGGCTCCACGTTGGAGGAGAGTGGTGGAGGCTCTGTGTTGGAGGAGAGTAGTGGAGGCTCTGTGGTGGAGGCTCGGTGTTGGAGGAGGCTCTGTGGTGGAGGCTCTGTGTTGGAGGAGAGTGGTGGTGGAGGCTCTGTGTTGGAGGAGAGTGGTGGTGGAGGCTCTGTGTTGGAGGAGAGTGGTGGAGGCTCCATGTTGGAGGAGAGTGGTGGAGGTTCAATGTTGGAGGAGAGTGGTGGAGGCTCAATGTTGGAGGAGAGTGGTGGAGGCTCTATGTTGGAGGGGGGGTGCTAGAGGAGAGTGGTGGAGGCTCTATGTTGGAGGAGAGTGCTGGAGGCTCTGCGTTGGAGGAGAGTGGTGGTGGAGGCTCTATGTCGGAGGAGTGGTGGAGGCTCCATGTTGGAGGAGAGTGGTGGAGGTTGTATGTTGGAGGAGAGTGGTGGAGGCTCTGAAGTACAATGACTTAAAACCCTTGAGTACAATGACTTAAAACCCTTGAGTACAATGACCTAAACCCCTGAGTACAATGACTTAAAACCCTTGAGTACAATGACTTAAACCCCTTGAGTACAATGACTTAAAACCCTTACATACGATGACATCACCTACTGAGTATATTACTGAAGGGACTAAAGTCATCGTTTTCTAAGGGTTATATAATGTATCGTACTCAAGGAACTCAGTCATGGTACTCGGGAGGTTGGCATCGTGGTGTTTAAGACCGTTAAGATATAGTGATCAGTGGACTAATTCATTAATCATTATTATTAGTATCATCATCATCATCATCATCATCATTACTGTAGAACCTCAGCCTCACAGTGAAGTTCTACCGAAGATTTCAAGTCCAATTAACTCAATAGACCATGGCTCTGTGTGTGTGTGTGTGTGTGTGTGTCCGTCCGGGTGGTGAGGTTCGTGTCTTGGCGCTGGACCGTGTAGGATGTATAATATCGATGGCATTGGTGGCCCCGCTTCCTCCTCCTCCTCCACGCCCTCACTTGTCTCTCAAGGATGACACGGGTGATTTAGACCTCCCAGAAT
>CAUDMG010002639.1:2580000-2622500 GCA_958450375.1 Homarus gammarus | reverse complement strand
GGCGGGCGTGTGAGTCTTGCTGCATCATTCATAGCCACTGTAGCTGTGTCACCCCCGCGTCTCTCTCTCTCTCTCTCTCTCTCTCTCTGGATGGTCAACCCCTAACCTAACCACTTGCTTTCCCCTTTTCCTCCTCCCCCACAACACCAACCACCACTAAGAAACCTTCCCCCAACCACCCTTTCCCTCTCCCCCGTCACCTTCCTCCTCCCCCCCCCCCCCACCTTCCTATCAGCGGCTTCTCTACAAAGAAAAAAAAATATAACATTTTATTCTCTTTAGTTACTTGAACTGAAATGCTAATTCATGGAAGGGCTATAACGTAAGGCACCATTAGCCATCAGTGGAACTAGCGGTCACGTATCGGTGGTTACAAAACGACTCTCATGTCAATAGTAGTGGTGACTAGTGATTGAGGACGTGTATATAAGCTGATCCACTGAAGCTTCGACACTAAGATGACTTCCTAAGATCTTTGTTTACACGTTTGAGAAGTCATTTAACTGACCTACTTCTGGAGGAAGTTCCAACAAAAAATTTATAAATTATGTCTTAAAATTCATCTTACGGAAACTATTGATGTAAGGAAGTTTAGGTGTGAGTCACTCTTCTCAAAGCTTCGTATGGTGGTATTAAAGCTCTGCTCTGGTTGTATACCTGTACTGTACGTGTGTAATCCTCGTCTGGTACAGGATCTGAACCATGGCTCTCCCTCCCCGCACTCCTCTCTCACTCCGGTTGGTTGTCACTCTGTCTCCTGTCAGTCTTCAAGTACTGTCAGTTATTCGTTTCTGTCAATAGTCAGTTTGTCAATCTCGGCCCTGTCACTCTCCGTTGTGTAAGTGTTCAAGACCTGTCAGTTCCCTGTCTGTTTGTCTGTCAGTGCTCGACTCTGTACCGTCACCCTATCCTCTCAAAAGCCGTCGTATTCCCTTGCTCTCTGGCAGTATTTTCCGTGGCAAGTTGTACCTAACCTAGCCTACACCTAACCTAACCTTAACCTAACCTTAACCTTAACCTAACCTAGCCTAACCTTAACCTAGCCTACACCTAACCTAACCTTAACCTAACCTTAAGCTAACCTAAACCTAACCTAACCTTAACTTAACTTAACCTAGCCTACACCTAACCTTAACCTAACCTAGCCTAAACCTAACCTTAACCTAACCTAGCCTAAACCTAACCTAACGTACATGTCTTTTAGAATCTGGACCCAGGGCTAAGGTGTAATCCCTGCAGGTGATTGTACAATTGACTCAGAAGTATGGTCAACATTTTGCTTGGGGAAAAAAAAGGGGGGGGGGGGTGAACAACATGGCTGCCAACTGTTTCAGGCTCTTAGTTTGTTGACCAAAATATCGACTGTACCTGAAGCACCAAATTGCTTCACTCAGGTTCGTACAGGAAGGTTTATTATTATTATTTCGGAACCCCCCCCCCCTCCCTCCCCCCCTCCCCCTCGGCTGTCATTCCCTGATATGAAGAGACCCTGAATATTGAGATTCGGTTCGCATCCCTGGTTCGAAATCAAATCACGAACCTGTGTGCTGGACATGAAGGTTCGGACCCCCCTCCCCTCCCCCCACACACACACTTCAACTGCCCGCCCCCGCCTGAGGACATAAGGTGGTTGAGTTAGCGTGTGATGGGACGTGAAGTAGCCGAGTTGTGTGAGGCGGCATCGATAGGATTACTGAACCGAATATCTTTTTCAGGTGACGGGAAGTAGATATAACTAATCTAACTCAATCCAAGTCAGGTCAGTAAGTCCTACCAACCTATGTAACACCTACTCATTACCGAATCTGTCGTATCCTAACCAAATACAACGATACCTAACCTAACCTAATCTAATCTAACCTAACCAAACCTGTCGTAACCTAACCTAACCTAGAGTAGTTTAGGTTGGTGTTGTGACAGTAAATGGTTTAGCAGTTCTCGTGTTCTGGCCATTTAATCTCCTGACCATTTAAACACTTAAGTAATGATGGTGTGACGTGAAGAGGGCGAATTAAAAGGCCCGATACTGCCACTGGACGATAGACACACCCTCAGACACACCCTACGCCCTCAGACACACCCTACACCCTCAGACACACCCTACACCCTCAGACACACCCTACGCCCTCAGACACACACTACGCCCTCAGACACACCCTACGCCCTCAGACACACCCTACGCCCTCAGACACACCCTACGCCCTCAGACACGCACCCTCAGACACACCCTACACCCTCAGACACGCCCTACACCCTCAGACACACCCTACGCCCTCAGACACGCACCCTCAGACACACCCTACACCCTCAGACACGCCCTACACCCTCAGACACGCCCTACACCCTCAGACACGCCCTACACCCTCAGACACACCCTACACCCTCAGACACACCCTACACCCTCAGACACACCCTACACCCTCAGACACACCCTACACCCTCAGACACACCCTTCTTTACGAGTCATAAACTAACTGCCACTCTTATCTCGTGGTATTTTGCCTTAACCTCTTTAACCACCAACTAACACTTTAACCACAATCGCCACCAACCATCACCCACCATCACTAACTACTACCACCACCACCACCCACCACAACCACCCACCACCGCTTACAAATATAACATTATTACCCTCATCTAACTTTACTATTGGTGGAAGTGAAGGCGGTGGAAAGCACGGCGGCCACACTGTACTGTATCCGCACTGCCCCTAAAAGTCGATAAAGCCATGAATAAAAATAAAATAATAATATGTCGGTGAGGAATTCTAAGACTCGTTCCATCAGTTCGGGGTTTGAGGTGTACGAAAGGACTTGTCAGTGAGTTGATATCCGATTCGAAAATGTATTCTCTATTGAATTTTTTGGCTGTTAAGTCAACCCAACGCTCTCTTCTATTGACTGACTTGAGCTAATAGTGTTTTTCCACGTGAGGGGGTATACATATAACTATCCCGGTACTGTAGCAGCTAAAACAATTCTTGGTCAAGGTTGTTTGTGTGTGTGTGTGTGTGGCTACTATATACACATCTTTTTAATATTTGTAATTCAAAACTAACTGTAAAGGTAAAGTTGTTAAGCTGAGTTTCCTTCTTCCTCTACAGGTATGTGTTGGGGCCGTGAGTGACCAGTTAGTCCTGAGTGACGGTAAGTACAGTTAACTATACTACCGCACAGTCTGGTGTTAACTAGATGGAGTTACTGTATATAGAGTACAGTCTACAACACAATAGTGAGCCCAATACAGTATGTGGGTGGAGGGCAGTATGTGGGTGGAGGGCAGTATGGGGATGGAGGGCAGTATGGGGATGGAGGGCAGTATGTGGGTGGAGGTCAGTATGGGGATGGAGGGCAGTATGGGGATGGAGGGTAGTATGTGGGTGGAGGGCAGTATGGGGATGGAGGGCAGTATGTGGGTGGAGGGCAGTATGTGGGTGGAGGGCAGTATGTGGGTGGAGGGCAGTATGGGGATGGAGGGCAGTATGAGGATGGAGGGTAGTATGGGGATGGAGGGCAGTATGTGGGTGGAGGGCAGTATGTGGGTGGAGGGGAGTATGTGGGTGGAGGGGAGTATGTGGGTGGAGGGTAGTATGTGGGTGGAGGGCAGTATGGGGATGGAGGGTAGTATGTGGGTGGAGGGCAGTATGGGGATGGAGGGTAGTATGTGGGTGGAGGGCAGTATGTGGGTGGAGGGCAGTATGGGGATGGAGGGCAGTATGAGGATGGAGGGTAATATGGGGATGGAGGGCAGTATGTGGGTGGAGGGCAGTATGTGGGTGGAGGGGAGTATGTGGATGGAGGGTAGTATGTGGATGGAGGGGAGTATGTGGGTGGAGGGCAGTATGGGGATGGAGGGCAGTATATGGATGGAGGGCAGTATGTGGGTGGAGGGCAGTATGTGGGTGGAGGGCAGTATGGGGATGGAGGGCAGTATGAGGATGGAGGGCAGTATGGGGATGGAGGGCAGTATGGGGATGGAGGGCAGTATGTGGATGGAGGGCAGTATGTGGGTGGAGGGCAGTATGGGGATGGAGGGCAGTATGTGGGTGGAGGGCAGTATGTGGGTGGAGGGCAACCAGTCAATAAACCGAGTTGAGAGAGTAGTGTGGGAAGGAGTCTACCCACACTGTCTGTCTGGAAAGTCTTATCGTGTGTGTGTGTGTGTGTGTGTGTGTGTGTGTGTGTGTGTGTGTGTGTGTCGCCCTATCATCACCCTTCATCACCCACATCATCTTCATCACTCTAACCTCAGCAAGGACGTGTACTGATAGTGTCTCACGAGTAATGTATCTGATCTTGCTTATGAACGTGAGCCTCAGTGAAGGGATATTGGATGCTTGTCGTGGTTGGGTCATCCTGAATGGTTGCTGGACAGGTGGGCTCCAGTGCTAATTGGCCTGAGTGTATCTGGAACCTAACCTAACCTAACCTAACCTATCCTAGCCTAACCTAGCCCAATCTATACCTAAACTAGCCTAAACCTAACCTAACCTATCATTATGAACGGGAGCCTACTAGTATTAACCCCGCCTTCCCTCCTTCTCTCCCTCCCTCTTCCTTTTCTCCCTCCCTCCTTCTCTCCCTCCCTCTTCCTTTTCTCCCTCCCTCCCTCCCTCCTTCTCTCCCTCCCTCCCTCCCTCCCTCCCTCCCTCCCTCCTCACTTAGGATTGACCTAGGTTAGAGTGGACACTGTTAGGACTGAGCCCCCCGTTTGACCAGTCATCCCCGTCAGCTGTCTGGTCTGTTATTGACGTGACGGGGGGAAGGAGGGGTGGAGGGTAAGGGAGGGGAGGGAGGGGTGGAGGGTAAGGGAGGGGAGGGGTGGAGGGTAAGGGAGGGGAGGGGAGGGGTAGTTCAGAATATTACTGCCAGGATGTTACTGATTAATTAAGGTTTCTCGGCATTGACCTCAGTTGTCTCCCTCTCTCCCTCATTTCTTCCTCTCCCTCCCCTCCGTACCCACATACCTCTTCTTCCCTTCCTTCTCTCCTCCGGTTCCTCCATTTCTGGTTTCTTCCTTCCTTTCCATCTTCACTACGTCTTTCTCTTCTGCCCTCCACCTTTATATTATTCGTCCATGTCCTATTTTCTCGTTTACTCCATATTCTCCCATTCCGTCTCCGCTTCCTTCCATCTTCTCTTCTCTTCTCTTCTTTTGGCTAATGACGAAGACCTTCAGTTTCGTTCTCTAGGGGGAATACTTAAGCCTCTTTATTGAGTAACCCGGAAGTATGAGGGGGAGTTAATTGTCCTCTCTCTCTCTCTCTCTCTCTCACTTTTCCATGTCATTAACTTTAGATTGTCTCTCTCTCTCTCTCTCTCTCTCTCTCTCTCTCTCTTCATAGCATTACTTTAAGATATGTTTGTGCATCGGAAACTACAGGCCTTATCACTCAAGTTTGGCATCAGTGTTAACAATGGAATTACCTTACTGAGATAGAGGTTCACTTTGCACCAATCAGGAGACAGATATGACGACGTGGAGATTCTCTGTGGGATCACCTGAAGCTTAGATTCCTCTCAGCTTATTTCACCTTAAGATTGTTCCAACTTAATGCTTACCTAAGTTACCTTAACCTAACCTACCCTAATTTAACCTACCTTATACTAATCTAACTTACACTACCCTACTTTAACCTAACCCCCAGATAGCGTTAGGGTGTTTAATCTTCAGGTGAGATAAGCTGGGGGGTTAATCTTCAGGTGATCCTCTTTATGAATCAGGAACTATTAGGTATATATCTGTTCGTCCCTCGTTGGTTGGTTCGCTGTCGACCTGAAAAGCCAATTACCAGATCGTTACGATATTTGGTACAGTGATTAGCGCTGGTCCCGGCCCGTGAATTGCTGGAAATTAACGCTTAATGACCGGACCGAATAGTTATTGACCAGTAATTATGGTGACACATATTTTAGAGGCGGTCATTTATGTGTTCTGGTTTGTATTTACGTCACCAATTTATCGTTATGAGGCTGTTTTAAATGGTAGTTCCTTAGGGTGCGGTGGCTGATAGGATATAGAACCCTCCTCCAGCCCCACGGGTCGTTGGTTCAAGCTCTGGGCGCCCCTTAGTCTCTCCAGCTGTGATGGGGCACTGTACCTGACTTTACAGTTGGGGAAGTGAAGACCCACGAGTGTAGTGCCCGGCCACACTGCCCCGAACTGGTCGTCAAGCCCGTGGGGCCTTTACTTTCACTCGGGTCATCGTCTGGTGGTAGTGGTAGTTGTCGTAGTTTTAGTAGTAGTAGTAGTGGTGGCGGTGGTAATGGTAATGGTGGTAGTGGTGTGTTTTAAGTAAGAGACCCACATCTGAACACCTCACAAACCTCATCTATGCTATGGTTCAGTTTTTCCGTAAAGAAGTTTGAAGATTCACATTAGGGAATTTGGGGTCGGAGGGTCGGGGTGGTGGGGGTGTAGCTCTCATACCTGGCCGTTATTGTGTGCAGACTGGCCGCCCCGAGCTGCTGTTTATAGTCTGGTTAGGAATGCTTGTGATGCTGTGTGTGTGTGTGTGTGTGTGTGTGTGTGTGTTTTATTATGAATGTGAAAGACGAAGGGAGAGTGATGGGTGGGTGGGTGGGTGGGAGGCTGGGTGTATGTCAACGGGTGGTGGGCGGGTGTCAACAGCCTGGTGGTAGGGATATGGCAATGTTTATAAAGAGGGTGTGAGGGCGTGGGGAGGGTGTAAGCGGGCGTGTGTGGCAGCAATAACACAGGAGGGAGGGTGTGTATGTGTACTTGGTGGCTTCCTCACTACAGCACCAGGTCGTCTCCCTACAGAGGTGTGAACATGATGATGAAGCCTCACTCCTCTATACCCGTGTTTTTGTGTCCAGGTGATTAACGTCTTGGTCATCATCATCTGAATTAATATAACCCCTATACTGTGTGTCACCCTCAGCCTGCTCGCCTGGTGCTGCCTGCTCGGTTTTGCTTGTTCTAAACGCATCTGTGACCAACACACTTCACTTCTTGGCGCTAATATTTCTTGCTGGCTTGCGTTAAAAGTTTACTGTTAATATATAAAATACAAATTGTTTACAAAAGGCAAAAAATTTACGCGGTGTTTCATACAAGAGGTGAGGCAGAGTGATGAGGTGCTGCCGTCGGTGGGTAGGCCTCCTGCCGTGGGTGGGTAGGCCTCCTGCCGTGGGTGGGTAGGTCTCCTGTAGCAGTGAGTCATAACCCTCCATGAGGGACTCCGGGTCTTTACTGCTGCTGCTGGTTCACGACAACTCCGCCACGTCCTGGTCATGATTGGGCAAAATCCACACATATATATGCGGGTATTGCTTGTGTTAATTTAACCATTCCCAGATGCCAACCATTTGTGTACCCCCCCCCCCCCCACGTGGTTTACCAACCTATGTAATTATAACCTAATCTAACCAAAGATGATCATATCCTTACCGAAGCTAACCTAATTTAACCTAACTTCATCTAAACTAAGCTAGCATGATATAATTACTCACACGTGGAGATACTTTACTCATAAAACTCAAGAATTACTCATAATAAAGATGGGAACAACTAAAACAGATCACCACACGCTCATAAATTTCGGTGTACCTCCGGGTCAAAGCAGATGACGTCAGAAGGCTGTGAGTATAACTACGCCCACATTACAACGTACAAATTTTCCTCATTGTCGTCCGTACAGTTTGACAACTTTCCGTGACCGACAGCTCTGGTGGAGGCGCCGGGGAAACAATGAGATGACCTTAATTGAAATGTGGACGAGATTAACATGACACGCCCTGTTGAATGTTGGTATAAGCATGTTTTTGTTTACCATTACGCTGTTATGTGCTATAATACTCATGTCTTAATATACTCGTGTCTTATAATGCTCGTGTCTTATAATGCTCGTGTCTTATAATGCTCGTGTCTTATAATGCTCGTGTCTTATAATGCTCGTGTCTTATAATGCTCGTGTCTTATAATACTCGTGTCTTATAATACTCGTGTCTTATAATACTCGTGTCTTATAATACTCGTGTCTTATAATACTCGTGTCTTATAATGCTCGTGTCTTATAATACTCGTGTCTTATAATACTCGTGTCTTATAATACTCGTGTCATATAATACTCGTGTCACATAATACTCGTGTCTTATAATACTCGTGTCTTATAATACTCGTGTCACATAATACTCGTGTCTTATAATACTCGTGTCTTATAATGCTCGTGTCTTATAATGCTCGTGTCTTATAATACTCGTGTCTTATAATACTCGTGTCTTATAATGCTCGTGTCTTATAATGCTCGTGTCTTATAATGCTCGTGTCTTATAATACTCGTGTCTTATAATACTCGTGTCTTATAATACTCGTGTCTTATAATACTCGTGTCTTATAATACTCGTGTCACATAATACTCGTGTCTTATAATGCTCGTGTCTTATAATACTCGTGTCTTATACTGCTCGTGTCTTATAATGCTCGTGTCTTATAATACTCGTGTCTTAATATACTCGTGTCTTATAATACTCGTGTCTTATAATGCTCGTGTCTTATAATGCTCGTGTCTTATAATACTCGTGTCTTATAATACTCGTGTCTTATAATGCTCGTGTCTTATAATGCTCGTGTCTTATAATACTCGTGTCTTAATATACTCGTGTCTTATAATACTCGTGTCTTATAATACTCGTGTCTTATAATGCTCGTGTCTTATAATACTCGTGTCACATAATACTCGTGTCTTATAATACTCGTGTCTTATAATGCTCGTGTCTTATAATACTCGTGTCTTATAATACTCGTGTCTTATAATGCTCGTGTCTTATAATACTCGTGTCACATAATACTCATGTCTTATAATACTCGTGTCACATAATACTCGTGTCTTATAATACTCGTGTCTTATAATACTCGTGTCTTATAATGCTCGTGTCTTATAATACTCGTGTCTTATAATGCTCGTGTCTTATAATACTCGTGTCTTATAATACTCGTGTCTTATAATACTCGTGTCTTATAATACTCGTGTCACATAATACTCGTGGCTTATAATACTCGTGTCTAATAATACTCGTGTCTTATAATACTCGTGTCTTATAATGCTCGTGTCTTATAATACTCGTGTCTTATAATGCTCGTGTCTTATAATACTCGTGTCTTATAATGCTCGTGTCTTATAATGCTCGTGTCTTATAATGCTCGTGTCTTATAATACTCGTGTCTTATAATGCTCGTGTCTTATAATACTCGTGTCTTATAATGCTCGTGTCTTATAATGCTCGTGTCTTATAATGCTCGCGTCTTATAATACTCGTGTCTTATAATACTCGTGTCTTATAATCCTCGTGTCTTATAATGCTCGTGTCTTATAATGCTCGTGTCTTATAATGCTCGTGTCTTATAATGCTCGTGTTGTATAATGCTTGAAGGTCTCTGTTAGTGAATCTAGATGCTGTAGTTAGTTTTATTAAGCTGGCGGGATAGCTTTACTTATCCTGATACTGTGTGAGAGTATAAGTATCTCCCCTGATACTGTGTGAATCTGCCTAATATCTTGTGAGAGTAAGTATATATATATCTCCCTAATATCTTCTTCTGGGGTATTCAAGGGCAATTGTTCGGGTACATTGACATCATGGTGAAGGGTAGGGGGTAAGGGGTAGGGGAAGGGGGGTAAGGGGGGCAGCAACAGCATCATCCGGGTGGTTGTGCAACTTGTGCAACATGAGGGGGGGGGGTGAGCCCGATGCGTCATGGTTGCGGGTGTGGGCATAAACACTAGGAGGGGAGGGGGGGGGGGGGGTTCTCCTACTCCTGTCAGCTGATCACCACATTGCTTCTAGATCCTCCTCTTCCTCCGCTTCTTCCTCCTCCTCCTCTCAGCTGACCACTACATAGCCCCTTGATCTTCTTCCTCCTCCTCCTCACCACCACACTGCCCCCAGCGTCTTGGGTTGGTTGCGTCATCCACTTCCAACTCATATCACAACAGTAACTTAGAAGGGTCATGTCACATACACCCTGGAGCTAGCTGTCCACTTGTTGCTAACCGCGACTTTTGACCGTTTCGCCTGTGTTGGCATTCAGCATCGCCGGGCGTTCCCATCATCATCATCATTCACTCCTCGCTCGTTTAACAAGGGAAGTCTTACCAAACACACTCTGTATCTTGGTGTCATTAGTTAAAGGCACTTCTATTTAATGATTTCGTCAGTGTGGGCATTCAGCACCGCCAGGCGTGTCCGTCATGTATGACACACACACTAGGAGGACGGTGTGGGGAAGGGGGCGGGGGCAAGACGAGCTCTTAACCCTGTGTAAAATCCTTTTGACCACGTCCTTGTGTGTGTGTGTGTGTGTGTGTGTGTGTTTACAAGTAGACAAGTAGGATAGGGGAAAGGAAAGGGGCGGGGTAAGGTAAGGTGTAAGGAGAGGGAGGAGGGAAGAAAAGGAGAAGAGGGGAATGGGAGATATATAAACATGTAAATGGAGAGTAAATGAATTGGAGGGAGGAAAAGGGAGAGAGGGAGTGGGAAGGGCGGTCACTGCACACAAGGTTTCGAGGTTATTTGTTCGTTGCGTCACTTGATGTATTTACCATTTACGGTGTGTGTGTGTGTGTGTGTGTGTGTGTGTGTGTGTGTGAGTGAGAATTAAAGTTCTTAGTGGTTAGTATTTACAGTTTACAAGACTTCTCCGTCACGGCTTTACCATTTACGTGTCACCTTGGGGTGTGTTAATAGTGAATTACGTGACATTTACCAAGGACACGTCTTCTCGTGTGTGTGTGTGTGTGTGTGTTACCCACTTTCAGTATCTCGGCTCCCACCTGTCCTCCACCGCGGACATTGATGAAGAGATTCAACATTGGATCAGATGTGCATCTCAAGCCTTTGGCAGACTCTGAAGCCGTGTCTTCAGCTGTAGGGAGCTGAAATGATCTACAAAGCTGCACGTAAATCGAACAGTGGTCCTGCTCACCCTGGTAGATGGCAGCGAGACATGGGTCACATACAGGAGGCACCTCGAGGTACTTGAAATTTTTCACCATCTTAGTCTACGTTTCATCCTCCGAGTTCGCTGGGAAGACAAGAGAACAAATGCCAGTATTCTCGCGGACACCAACTGTAGGAGCATCGAGGCTACCATTATCCATAAACAATTACGTTGGACTGGCCATGTTACCCGCATGGACGACAGTAGACTGCCAAAGCAGCTACTTTACAGTCACTTAACGAATGGTAAACGTAATGCTGGCGGGCAACTGAAAAGGTATAAGGATAGTCTTAAGACAAACTTGAAAAAGTGCCAAATCGACCCCCTCACATGGGAGTCGATTACTCCACACCGTAACGCTTGGAGGAGCACCACACAAGAAGGTGTCAATACTTTCGAGTTAGCCCGACTGCATAACGAGGCAGACAAGCGCCAACGCCGGAAAGACACTGCCGCCGCCCCTCCAGCACCAGATGTAGCCCCCTCCCACACGTGCAACATCTGTGAACGACCCTGCCGGTCCCGTATCGGCCTCTTTAGTCACCTCAGAGCTCATCAACCTAGGTGACATCCTTAATAACTCATATCATTGTATCATAGCTGGATGATCGTCATACTCGATTCTGAGTGACAGCAAAGTAGTAGTAGTAGTTTGTATGTGTACGTTCGTACGTGTGAGTGTCAACATCAGGTATATAGGTCAGGTGGTGGAGGTGGTCCAGGTGTTTGAGCCTCGGAAGACGACTTGGCAAGACCAGTCGAATAAAGATCTTACTGATAGTGCGTGTTTGTTTACCTAGTGAATTTATACTGGTACCGTACTATAGTTAACCCTTAGCATAAGTGATGTTATTAATACAGGAGCAGTACAAACACTGGCACTCCTCCTACAGGTAGCTACAGATACCCTACAGTAGCTAATCAACATGGTTACAGGTAGAGGTATTACAATTAACTGTAGTTGTAACCGCATCATGTATTCAGAAGGTAAAAAAATACAGGTACAGAGTTCATCTAGTTACAGGCTTCGTATAGTTACAGAGGGAAGTAGCTCACCTATTGAACGATAGGCAGGATATGGCAAAGTGACGCCAGGGCAGAGTAGAGGTGCAGTAATGGCCGCCAGAGGACACAATGTCAACATCCGGGGCCGCAGGGTCTTGGGGGGGGGGGGGGTGCTGCCTCGAGGTGTAAGAACCCAAGAGAAGAGCAGCGGAGGCGTATAAGAGAGTATTCGACTCTACCCAACAGCTGTGATGTCACGGGTCATGGTTGTAGCAGCAGCAGCCTAGTTGATCAGATTGTCACTCGAGAGGAAGGGTAGTGTGTGTTTTTCGGGGAAGTAAGGCTCCAGAATCAGCTGGTTTGATTCACTATAGACAGGTTCAGGTACAGTTACAGTACATAACTAATAGCACCGTTACAGTTATGGGTGTAGGTAGTTACAGGATCAATAGCAGCTTGAGAGGTGTTCATACATATACACGTACGTAATTGATAGTATCCTGACAGCTACAGTTACAGATGGATAAACAGCAGTGTAGGTACAGATAAACTTACAGTTGCGGGTACAAAACAAACTGATATAATGCCCTTAATCTTTACACGTATATTATAAAATTTTAAACAAGGAATATAAAGAACTTTGCGAGTTAATCTCACACACACACACACACACACACACACACACACAGCCAGACGCCGAGGTGTGGGGTTGGTTGTGTAGCCTCGCGTGCGTGTTGTGTAGGGGGGATGGGGGAGGGGGGGAGCTCCTAGTTAAATTATACCTTTTTAATTGGACGTGTGTGTGAGATTAGCAGGAGGGGCAGGCGGAGAGGAGAGGAAAGATTTACCTGTACTAGGCGTTTACCTGGAGAAGTTTCTTGGGGCTCTTTCTCCACTCTCGCCGCCCCCCCCCCCCCCACCTCGTCTCTCTCTCTTTCTCTTCTTCCTCCTCTTTCCATCCCTTGTAAACCCCCCCACCTTCTCCATCCCTCCATCCCCCCCATCCCTCCCTCCCACCTCCTCCTCCTTCTTCCGTAACCCCTCCTCCTCCCTCCTCCCCAGTCCCCTTCTTCTCATCCTCCGTCTTCCGTACCCCCTCCTTCTCCTCCCTCCACCATAATCCCCCCCCCCCTCCCCCTACAGCTCGGTTCTGGTCAACGGGTTTGTTATTGTTAGTTGCACGCACGCCGCCAGGATCACTGTAGCCTGTTTGATTTAGGTAACTCGTGGGAGGAACATGTCCAAGTCTTAGCCTGGTGTTCCTTCTACTGCCTCGCCTTCAGGTTATTTATTTTTTAGATGAGTAATACTTTGAAAATTCTTAAGGGCCTCATGTTAACGCTATGACCTTCTTCTTCCTTCTGTCTTCTTTTCCCCTCTTCGTTGCCCTCTTCTTCCTCCTCGCCCTCTTCGTCCTCCTCTTCCTTCTCCTCCCTCCTCCCCTTACCGTAGAGGAGGTCAGCCGTAGCCAGGTAATGAGAGGTGTTGCCAGGCTGCGTGAGGTGGTGGTGGGGTGGACCCTATACCCGGATACTCACATACTTTAATACATCCTCCTAATTGGTGGCACGACAAGACGGACAACCACCCCATTTACGACCAAGAAACAAGTATGGCGTCTGAATTGCCCCGAGCCTGTAACTGTATAGAAGGCGTTCTTTTATGTCCAGTTAAGAGTGGAGAGAAAAATTAACCCAAGGATTTTTTTTTATAATCCGGATCACCTCTGGGGTAATGAGCGTGGGTGGTGGCACGAGGAGGCACCATCACCCTCTCTCCTGGGTTAGTGGTGCCTCTGACAGTGCCACCCTTCACGTCGGCACCACAATGGCTCTTTAAAAATCACGGTAGATAAACTCGTGTTACTATACAGTGTTAATGGGAGAATTTTTACTTGTTATCGGCAGCAGATAACTTCACTGTCATCCTGTACAGTAGACTCACGTTATCGGGTCACCTGAAGATTAACCCCCCCCAGCTTATTTCACGTGATGATTAAACACTCTAACTCTCTGCCTTGATGGGTTAGGTTAGTTAGGGTTAGGTTAGATTAAATTAGCGTTCGGGTGTTTAATGATCAGGAGAAATAAGCTGGGGGGCTAATCTTCAGGTGATCCGTCTATTGTAATTTGTATATTGTTTTTGTATGTCCAACTCATATAGAAGAGGAATATTTGTCTTCACTCAAATGCTTTAATCTAACGCGTTCAAGCTTTTATAAATTAAGTTCTTGAAGATTGTCCCTGAAGGCGGCTTGTCTCTGGTCGAGGTGAGTGAAAGGTCAAGGTCACAGGTGAGAGGTCATTCGGGTTTAAGTAAGATAATTAACTTCAAATTTTTAAGGTGTTTTATTCCAGTGGGAGAATTTTGTTGATTTAGCCCAGAGTGTCGCCATGGAGACGTGTGTGTGTGTGTGTGTGTGTGTGTGTGTGCGTGCGTGCGTGCGTGCGTGCGTGCGTGTTGGGGTAGTCAGAGGTTCCTGGGAGGCTGGTTGGGTAAGTCATTGATTGTCATGTTGAGGCTGTCAGTCCTGGGGGAGGAGGAGGAGGAGGCCGTGGTCAGCTGGCCCCACAACACCCCAGGGAGCCGAGGCGGACACACACGGGAGAAGGGGAGGGAAGGTGACAGGGCGGCCGGGGGAGGGGAGGAGAACCTACTACAGGAAATGGGGAAGTTTGCATAGGGGGAAGAGAAGTTTATACCAAGGGGGAAGTTACGGCCTGAGGAAGGGAGGTTACAGGAGAGGGAGGGAAACTTATTATAAGGGAGAGAAGAGCTTATATCAGGGGAGGGAATACTGTAGGGTAGTGGTGGTTGTGGTGCCTGATAGTGGTGGTGGTTGTGGTGACTTATGGCAGTGGTGCCTGATGGTGGTGGTTGTGGTAGTGGTGCCTGATGGTGGTGGTTGTGGTGACTTATGGTAGTGGTGCCTGATGGTGGTGGTTGTGGTAGTGGTGCCTGATGGTGGTGGTTGTGGTGACTTATGGTAGTGGTGCCTGATGGTGGTGACTTATGGTAGTGGTGCCTGATGGTGGTGGTTGTGGTGACTTATGGTAGTGGTGCCTGATGGTGGTGGTTGTGGTAGTGGTGCCTGATGGTGGTGGTTGTGGTAGTGGTGCCTGATGGTGGTGGTTGTGGTAGTGGTGCCTGATAGTGGTGGTTGTGGTAGTGGTGCCTGATGGTGGTGGTGGTTGTGGTAGTGGTGCCTGATGGTGGTGGTTGTGGTGACTTATGGTAGTGGTGCCTGATGGTGGTGGTTGTGGTAGTGGTGCCTGATGGTGGTGGTTGTGGTAGTGGTGCCTGATAGTGGTGGTTGTGGTAGTGGTGCCTGATGGTGGTGGTTGTGGTAGTGGTGCCTGATAGTGGTGGTTGTGGTAGTGGTGGTTGTGGTAGTGGTGCCTGATGGTGGTGGTGGTTGTGGTAGTGGTGCCTGATGGTGGTGGTTGTGGTAGTGGTGCCTGATAGTGGTGGTTGTGCGGTAGTGAAGGTACTTGAAGGGGTTGGGGAGGGGTTCAGTGTTTACTCAGTACCGGTACCAGTATAGGCAACCTGACCGCTTCTGTGTGTGTGACGCCTCCCTCCCCCCGGTACTAAACCCTCCTGCACGCATACACACACACACACACGCACCTACAGTGGTGGTACTGACGGGGTTGATGAAGTCTTCAGCAGTAGACCATAGTAGGTGGTAATGGCGGCCTTGCTAATGGACAGTACCGGGTATGGGAATAGTGATGGTTGTGGCGATGGTGTTAACAGTAGTGATGGTAGCGGTGATGAGGGTGGTAGCAATGATGGTTATGGTGGTGGTGATGATGCTGGTGATAATGGAGGCAGTGGTGGTTGTGTCAGTGTTGATGAAGATGTTCGTGGTGGTAGGAGATGAAGGTGGTGATCGTGGTAGTGGTGGTAGGAGATGAAGGTGGTGATCGTGGTAGTGGTGGTAGGAGATGAAGGTGGTGATCGTGGTAGTGGTGGTAGGAGATGAAGGTGGTGATCGTGGTAGTGGTGGTAGGAGATGAAGGTGGTGATCGTGGTAGTGGTGGTAGGAGATGAAGGTGGTGATCGTGGTAGTGGTGGTAGGAGATGAAGGTGGTGATCGTGGTAGTGGTGGTAGGAGATGAAGGTGGTGATCATGGTAGTGGTGGTAGGAGTAAGTGGGTGACTTAACCGACCTACGTGTGGGGAGTATACAGCACACACTAATGGGGAAGACTTATTGCGGGCCAGTGTGTGTGTGTTTGGGGAAGTCGGCCCCCGCCAACACACACACACACACACACACACACACACTCTCTCTCTCTCTCTCTCTCTCTCTCTCTCTCTCTCTCTCTCTCTCTCTTCGTTGTTGTTGTTCTTTTTCTTGTTCCTTCTCCATTGACACGACGTCCTAACCTAACCTAACCTAACCTTGACCAGCTAATATAAAGAAACTGTGGATTAGCTGCTGCAGATAAGACACCTCGAGCTTACTTCACCTGATAATTAACGCTACTTGAGGTGGGGTCATAGCAAGAATTGGGTCAGGTGAAACAAGCTGGTGGGTGCCTGATCTTCACGTGACCCGAAACTGTTGTTAAATATCTGGCACAGGGTGAGGGAGGGGAGGGCCCGGTAGGTGTGAACATTTTAGAGTTGATGGTGTAAAAGGGAATCGTGTACTCGTGAATTTATATGCAAAGTAAAGCGGTGTTGACATCGAGAATGGGAGGAGTTTTATAGATTGTTAATGGGTGTACTGGAGAGAGAGAGAGAGAGAGAGAGAGAGAGAGAGAGAGAGAGAGAGATGCGAGTTTAGTGTGTGTGTATGTGTCAGAAAAACACCTGTCAGCTTAGATTTAAGTGCACAGGTGCATGTAAAACCTAGATTCAACATCAGGTGTAGTAAGGGGGAACAGGAAGTGTCACCTGGCGTGTAAAGCCAACCATTCCTAAACTGGGTTGGCCCCAAACCTAATTAAACTCCTAATAAACTTATATCTTATCTCACCTAAGTTACTGTAACCTAACCTAACCCTAAGCTCAGTTAACCTCGCCTGGCCTACACTAAGCTACCCTTTGTTCATATAACCTAACCTAACCTAACCCAACCCTAAGCTCAGTTAACCTCGCCTGGCCTACACTAAGCTACCCTTTGTTAATATATCCTCACTTAACCTAACCTAACCTCACCTGGCCTACACTAACCTATCCTTTGTTAATATATCCTCACCTCACCTAACCTAACCCCAAGCTCACTTAACCTAACCTAACCAATCTCCCCTAACCTTAACTAAATGAACCTAACCAAACCTCACCCAAGTAAGGTTAATTGGTCAAGGTGATGGATTACCCTCATCCTTTTCCCCAATTACCTTTGACCTTGCATACCATAATTATTATTGACCCTTGTCCATATACAATTAACTTTAACCTTTGTTCATATCCAAAATAACTGAGTTTGACTTTTGGAAATTCCCCCCCCCCCCCCCCCCCCCCTCCAAAAAAAAAAATAAATAAATAAATAAATAAAAATAAATAAAAATAAATATCCCTGTACACGTATACTTGTTCACATGATAATTAACTCTGACCTCTATCCATATCATAATTATCCTTCCCCCTAAAAAATTACCTTTGACCCTTAACCATACCAAATTACTTTAACCCTATAACCAGTTTCCAAACACAAAATCCACTGAATAACTAATGTATTTTTTTTTTTATTTCAACTCATCCAACACCTGTGTCCGCTTTACCGTGACAGGCAGGTGAGCTGAACCAGAATTTTGAATGGTTTAATCAGTGTGTGTGTGTGTGTGTGTGTGTGTGTGTGTGTGTGTGTGTGTGTGTGTTAACTACTACTATTAATAATAGGAAAAACACTAACGCTATTTCCTGTTGTGAATTAATGAAGCGTAATATATTATCAGAAAAAAAAATTTACCCCACGTAATTTGTCGTTTGTTTTTGTTTTTTCTTGTTGTTGTTGTTTGTTCTTGCTGTTGTTGTTGTTTATTGTAGTTGTGTGTTGTAATTATTGTTGTTATTGTTGTGATAATATTTTATTTAATGACGGCGTTGAGATTAATGTAAAGCTGTCAGAGAGTGAGCATTGGTTGTTATTGTCTGATTGTAACCTAACCTAACCAACCTAACCTAACCTAACCTAACCAAAATAATTGAGACTCACAAGGGCTGGCGGCTGTTACTGTATGGGCCTATTAGGAATGGTGGTCTATTGGGACTCTTGAGCTATATTAGGACCATAGGACATTTACGATTAAGGGCTATTGGGACTGGCTGCATCACGGGGACACACACACACACACACACACACACACCTGATAGTGATAATGAGGACAGGAAGTGAACAGGAAAAATTAAGTTTGTAATAAATTGTCAGTAAACAGGATGACGTCTTTTATCGTGGCCACGTGTTCGGCTGGATCATGGTGGTGGCTTGGCTTCGTCTAGTGACCCTGCTGATCTGACCCAAAGACCCCCAATCCTAAAGACTCCAATCCCTAAAAAGACCCCCACTCCCCCAAAAAGGCCCCCACTCCCCCCAAAAAAGCCCTCACTCCCCCAAAAAGGCCCCCACTCCCCAAAAAGACCCCCAATCTCCAAAATGACCCCAATCCCCAAAATGACCCCCAATCCCTAAAAAGACCCCCAAACCCCCAAAAGGCCCCCAATCCCCCCAAAAGACCCCCAATCCCCAAAAAGGCCCCCACTCCCCAAAAAGACCCCCAATCCCCCAAAAAAGACCCCCAATCCCCCAAAAAGACCCCCAATCCCTCCCAAAAAGGCCCCCAATCCCTAAAAAGACCCCCAATCCCTCAAAAGACCCCCAATCCCCAAAAAGACCCCCAATCCCAAAGGCTAGGATAAGTTAGGCATGGGATAACAGGTGACTTGGACCCATTACCAACACTGACATACTAAAATTCTGGTCATGAGTTTCCCTGTATATTCTTTCTGCCCTTGTGGTGACCAGGGGAGGAATTGTGTGCTCGTTGTGGTTGAGTTAAAGTTGTGGACAAGTTGTGATGGCGTTGAAGTTGTGAGTTCCTGCGTGTGGAGGGAGACTTGTGTTGTGAGTTCCTGCGTAGGGGGGGGGAGGGAGAGTTGTATTTTGAGTTCCTGCGTGTGTGTGGGAGTTGTGAGTTTTGTGAGTTCCTGCGTGTGGGGGTAGAGTTTTGTTGTGAGTTCCTGTGAGTGTGGGGAGAGTTGTGTTGTGAATTCCTGCATGGGGTGGGAGGAGGGGAGTTGAGAGTTCCTGCGTGTGGGGGTACAGTTCTGTTGTGAGTTCCTGCGTGTGGGGGTACAGTTGTGTTGTGAGTTCCTTCGTGTGGGGGGGGGGGGGGCGTTGTGTGTTCCTAAGAAGCCATGAGACGGGACTTCCGGCCTCCTAAGAAGTCACAAGACACAACTTTGTCTCTTATGGGTCTCTTATGTCACGAGACGCGACTGACCTCCTAAGTCACAAGACGTCGACGGAACACTAGGCAGGATGTCAAGGAACTCCTGCTGACAACAAAGACGGTCGGGTTATAAGACTCCCGAGGGGGGGGGGGGGTCTTTTCTCTTGTCAGTCCATCCCCCAGGCGTTTAGACCGAGCGGGGAGGGGGGGGGGGGGAGAAGTAGGTGGGGGAAAAAAGGGTAGGAGGAAAAAAATACAGGAAAAAGGGAGGGCATTTAATAAAGAGAATGGGAAGAAAAGCAACTGGGTGAAAATTAAGAGAAAGGGGAATAGTTAATGGGAAAAAATATGGAAGAAAGGGGACACGAAGTAACTGGGGGAAAAAAAAGGGCAGAAAAGGAACAAATGGCTAATGTAAAAAAAAAATACCACGAATGAGGCATAATTATTTTAATTTTTCGCTGGTGATACTAACTTAAAAAAATGGTCACTAGAAACATAAAGAGAGTGGCTTAGCTCTCTCTCTCTCTCTCTCTCTGATAATTTGGCCTGGGTACACACCACGACAACAACAACAACAATAATAAAGATAAACCTGCCGCAGTACACCTGGGCTTATATCGTACACACACACACACACACACACTTGAGCTTATTTCCTTCGTCCTGGAGAAAAAATCGTTTCATTTTGTTCTTGGTAGGAAAATGTTCATATACAGTGTGAGGTGCGTCGTTCATCCTGGGGGAAAATGTTCAGAAAAATATAGAAGGAATTAAACCCGCCATTCATGTTAGTTCAGTGAGCTTATGTGTGTTAAGTAGACCAAGTAAACTTAGAGCTGGAGGTGTTTCAGAGATAGTTTACATAGATCAGGTCAACTCGAGTGTATACCTCCACCTTCAAGTTACAGCTAGGTCCTCTTATCACGATAAATCTTAGGTCGAGAAGATAAATTATACGAGTGTACCACCAGCCACAGCCTCCAGCCAGCCCGGAACCTATCAGCTGTGCCGTCCCTGGAAATCCGATATTTGCCTAAATTATGGGCAAGTCGATACTGGATTCAATACTGCATTACGTAAATGAAGTTGTCGCGTGTTGCTGTTGTGTGCATACTTTCGCTCTGCAAGTGCACACACACACACACACACACACACACACACACACACACACACACAGCCAAGATATTTGATTTATAAACCAGATGGTGAATAAACCAAAACAAGCCTCCCAAAACCCCGGGTTACACTACGCAATATAAAGTCAGAAAGTTTGAGCTTGACGTGAGCCTCAGCCTGCCCCCCCCCCCCCCTCCCACCCACCCCAACCCAAGCCTCCACTATTATGGAAAACATGCGGCCCAATTTCCCTCAGGTTAAGTATTGTTTCCCTCACCAGATTTTCATATTTCTGGCAACACATCCGATTTTCTGTTTATTTTTCTTTATTTATTATTATTATTTTTTTTTTTTTTACCAATCCGGTTTTTGTGGCAGATTTTGTTAGACCATGCCAGATTTTTTTTTTTTTTTCAGTAGGACAGATTTTTACACAACGTTAGGATTTTTTTTACCCCCACACGTCAGATTTTTACCCCCACACGTCAGGTTTTTACCCCCACACGTCCGATTTTTACCCCCACACGTCCGATTTTTTCCCACACGTTAGATTTTTACCCCCACACGTCGGGTTTTATTACCACATCAGATTCCATAATTAATCTACACCTGTCTACCTTAACCTCTTACTCAAATCTAGAAATTCTTACCATAACCTAACCTATCCTATCCTAACCTAACCTATCTGATGTTAGAACTTCCCAAACTAATCCAACTTACAACTTCCAAATGTCACCTATCCTATCCTATAATGCTCTACCCTATGCTAACCTATATATTGCCGTACCCTATCTTAACCTGTATTGCCTTACCCTATCCTAAGCTATACCTACCCTATCCACCTATCCTTGAGCCTCTGAATCTAGCCGACTAATCATAATGGATGAAGGAGTAACAGCGACGTGGCTTGGACAGGTGAGAGTAAACACCTCA
Organism: Homarus gammarus; assembly: GCA_958450375.1. Classification (NCBI taxonomy): domain Eukaryota; kingdom Metazoa; phylum Arthropoda; class Malacostraca; order Decapoda; family Nephropidae; genus Homarus; species Homarus gammarus. Next base: position 2,601,072 of record CAUDMG010002639.1, on the reverse strand, counting down.
ATTATCTACAGGTAAACTCTCAAGGTAAACACGTGGAGGGAGGGGCTCTGAAATCACGTGTTCCCGTAGTGGATCAGCTGATGTTCTTCACGTCAGCCCGGGGGTCAGCTGGTGTTCCGTATCGTCAACCTAAGGGTCAGCTGGCGTCCGTATCGTCAACCTGGGGGTCAGCTGGCGTCCGTATCGTCAACCTGGGGGTCAGTGGGTGTCCTACCAACACCACCAGTAAGCTAACGGAACACCCAGGTCGCCACAGCACTACCAACTATCTCTGCCACCACCGCCACCACCGCACACCTCACACACCATCACAACCCACACACCAACACCACCAACCATACACCAACACCACCACCACCAACCATACACCAACACCACCACCAACCATACACCACCACCACCAACCATACACCAACACCACCAACCATACACCAACACCACCACCACCAACCATACACCAACACCACCAACCATACACCAACACCACCAACCATACACCAACAACACCATCCATACACCACAAACCATACACCTCACATACCAATCATTCAGCGATTTTTCCCCCAATATTGTCAACGTCAACACTGGGCAGGCCTAAGAAGGACCTCTCCAGCCTGTGATAGGATTAACAATGAAGGTTCCCGGAAGATGGTGAATAGCGTCTCGTAGGATCTGTCTCCTGCCGTCACTCGGGAAGGGAGGGGGAGGGGGGGGGACACAACGATGAATGGAATGATGAATGAAGAGATGGAATGTTGATGAATGGAGTGGTGAAGGCAATAGTGAATGAAATGGTGATGACAGGTGAAGGCAGGTGATGAATGATGATGGCAGGTGAAGGCAGGTGATCAATATTATGAAAGGTGATGAATGCAGCAGGAGGTGGAGTGAGTGAGTGAAGGAAGGAAGGAAGGAAGGAAGGAAGGAGTGATTGTGAATGAGAGATGAGAGGTGAGTAATTTAGTGTTAGAGGTGAGCGAGGGGAGGTGCAGGTGAGCGAGGGGAGGTACAGGTGAGCGAGGGGAGGTACAGGTGAGCGAGGGGGGGTACAGGTGAGCGAGGGGAGGTACAGGTGAGCGAGGGGAGGTACAGGTGCGCGAGGGGAGGTACAGGTGAGCGAGGGAAGGTACAGGCGAGTGAGGGGAGGTACAGGTAAGCGAGGGGAAGTACAGGTGAGCGAGGGGAGGTGAGGGTGCCATGTACTAATATCGACGGAGGGAGGGGGTAGGGGGAGCGCCCACTACCTGACAACGCTCTCTAAGGTAAACACACTCACTACCACCCCTCCCAGTTGGCGTGGCGCCGCTCGACGAACCCAAGACCTGCGTGTGCCAGCGACCCCGCCTCCTGGTCACGTGGTTTGGTGGTATTTAGGTGTAGTGTGTGTGTGTGTGTGTGTGTGTGTGTGTGTGTGTGCGTGCGTGCGTGCGTGTGTGTGTGTGTGTGTTGTTGGTGTGTGTGTTGTTGTTGTTGTTGTTGTTGTGTACACACCTGGGAGTCTCGACATCATCTTGGGTCTTCCAGGTGGACCACATATTAAACACTCGGGCAGGGAAGAGACAGGCAAGGGAAGGGGGAGAACAAGAGAGATGAGTAAGTGGGAGAAGAGAGTGACAGTAGTAGAGGGAGAAGGAAGAATCTGAGGAGAGGAAAGTAGAGAGAAGGGGAGGTGAGAAGAGACAGGAGAAGTGAGAGTCTGTGGGAGAGGGTGTGTGACAGGGGTGGCCAGGGGTGACCACACATTAGAGCGCCTCGGTTAAACACACCAGCGAGAAGGAAATACCTCAGTCACCACAAGGTCGCCTCGCTCACGCCTGACTCCACCCTCAGCTGCCCTATCTCTGCCTCCCTTACGCCCAACTCTCTTCTATATTGCCCTCACACGCACGAGTCATCCCTCACACGCCCTATCATCGCCTCTCTCACGCCCATCTGTCCTCTACACTCCCCTCCACCCTCGCGTGCTTCACCTTCATGAGCAGCACAAGCAGAACACAGGGAGGGGTGAGGGAGGTAACACAAGACACAACACAGTGAGGGACCTCAACTGGTTCCTGTTACTCAAAGGTGGTGGTTAACAACTTAGCTTAAAAGAGAACACCGGGACTCTACCGTAGCTAGAGGTGTGTTGTCTTACCTGCAGGTAGAAAGTGACACACAAACGTATTAACCTTTTGAGAATCAGGACTCATGGAGACGAGATTTAAAATTATTTACCTATTTTACAGCTGGGTCGACTGGGGGTGCCTCACTCAGTGACCAGGTGCGGAACTTGAACCTCGGAAAATTGGGTCAGGAGGCAAGTACGATGTCCCCTGAAAGTAGAGAGGCTCCCGTACTGGTGGATGACGGGATGTGGGAGAGGTAATGGACCTATTGCCGTGGGTCACTGGTGTAGCTAGCGGGAGGGAATGTGTGGATGGTTTGGCTGGACCTGTCATCATGAGATAGAGATGGCTGGTGGCGGTGTTGTCTCCCTCTCTGGTGCTTCCCTCACACCACCATCCTTCCTGCTAGAGCTGGATCCCTTTGCATGGGCAAGAGATGGTTCAGTGGGATGGATAATGGAACAGCTGGAGAGAGGGTCTTTTGTGTGTGTGGCTGCTGTAGTGTCGGCATACCTCCCTCCCCTCGTGCTCTCTCACACCACCTCCATCTTGTTACCGATGAGTACCTTCCTTCTTTGTAAATTCAAAACCGCAGTAACTAAACTGGCCTTGAGCAGGTTAAAGGTCACCCATTCTTTCAAAGCTCTGGCCTTGACCTGTAAACATAACTGCTCTGTGGGGCTGTAAGGGGTGGGGGTGGCGGGGGGATCGTTTTGATGAGTTTAGTGCTGTAATTTTTCCCGTTCTTGAGTTATATCGAGAACAGGAACTTACACACCAAAGTGATTTTTATAAGTGATTGCACTGACCGCCCTACTCACGCGATCCCGCCCTGGGTAACAAAGAAACTCCCTGAAAAAATAATGATCCATCATCGTCCAGTAATTTATCTCGGTGATTAATTGATGGATGTAACACAAGAAGACGCCACTGGGTGTGTTGCCTGCCGGCCTGGGTTAAGTAAGGTCGTTGAGTGTTCCCAGTGACGCCCTGACTGTCTTGAGGTCCTCTTAGATTATTATAACGAAATGAAACACAAAAGGTATTTATATTTTACTGAGATGAAAACTTCCTAGGTGTTACCGTACTGAAATAAAATAAGAATAATTTGAATCGAAACCCTTCTAGACTTTACTAAAACAAAACCTTTCCAGATTTTAACTGAAACTGAGTTTTTCCAAATTTTTACTGAAACGAAACCCTGCCCCCAGGAACACATGAAGCAGGGGGACTAGGGAGGCTTAAGCGTTCATTAAGGCAGGGGCTCTTACCCGGCCTCCAGAGCCTGCGTGATGGTACGGTAAATTTCCCCCTTTAACCGGGATATAATTTACAGTAGAGTTTATACAATCTCGACACCATATTGGTTGCCATGTTGTTGTGGTTGTTCCAGTTGGCCAGTTTTGTACACTATCGTATGTCAAGTTAGGAGGAAATATTAACGTACGGGTCTTCGAGAATCGTGAAATTACGGCCAAATGACATATGATTGGCTGGTAGACAATTAACCTTACGAGCTTTTAAGAATCCCTTGTCTCGTAGGTGGTGGACTGATGACCCGGAGTTACGAGCATATTTGGTGTCCTGTGATTGGCTGGTAGTTTTTTTTTTTTAAGGGATGAGCAGCAGCAGGCGACTTCCTCCCCCCCCCCCTCCCCTTCCCCCCAGCTTACCCCTGTAATAACACCAGCTTGTTATTATGTAAATACCACGGGGTAGGAGAGGAGTTGGCTCAAGTGAAGACGTGTGTGTGTGTGTGTGTGTGTTGTATGGGGGCGGTAGGTGACCACAATGATCATAATACTGGCGAAAATAATATGTATAAAGTTAATAATGATAATAATAACTATAATAATAATGATGATAATAACAATAATAATAATGGTAAAAGTTAACAATATATCCTTCAGCCAGTGTATGGAACCAGTCAAACCCGTGACCTTTGACCCTGTGACTAACACACACCCACACGTCTTGGCAATACCTACCCGGTACCATTGTCGATTCATGTACGATTGTAAGACTAGTTGTGTTGGTTAGTATGGTGTTCATGGCCTTGTTAACCCCCCCCCCCCCCCCACACACACATATATATATACACACACACACACATACCAGTAATAATAACTAATAATAACAACTTGTCATTATAGCTGGCAGACATAAGTACACATCGACCTTACCCAGCCTTGAAATATTACGTTGAGAGACAGGAAGTGTGTGTGTGTGTGTGTGTGTGTGTGTATGGTCATTATGTATATTAGCGTGCATATTGAACGTGTATTATATATTATGTGTAGTGTGTTTGTTGAAGATGTTGAATGTGTTTTACCAGAATGTTGTGTTGTATGTCCAAAGTTCACCACCATGTCTCTTGTTATTGTTAGATGAAACCTATGTCGCCAGATCAGTGTCCGCTGCTGGATCCCAATCTCGACCTGGAAAAATTAAAGTTAAAGTTTTACCAAGTCAGGTGGATGGCTTCATGACCCACGCTTCTTCATTAATCACCTCATTTTACAAGCTAGTGAGCGGCGCATTCTCAAACATTATTATTTTTTCAACCTAACTTTTTAATTTAATGCTTTTAGTTGCGATAGAGTCTCGGGCTATTTTCGACCCCATTTTGGTCTCCAGTTATGTGTCAGAGCTTCAGTGAGTCTATGCATGTGGCCAGCCTTCGCATGTAAATTTTCTATTATGGAAAGAAAAAAAAATACGCGAGGCTCTAAGAATCATGGGCGTGGGGTGGGGTCTCGTCTCTCGCTTCCTGCCCCTCGTCTCCATGGTGCCTGGGGAAACAACATCCTTCCGAGAAAGAGAACTTGGATTTGGTTATCTCCGGCCAGGACACGGCTCAGAGGTGTTGATCCTGCCGGGCCAGACCTCATCGCCGGGTCCTACACGTCCGAGGGACTGATCATTACAGTCCCAACAGTGTAGGTGGGAGGAGGTACTGGAGGCCCCGACAGTGTAGGTGGGAGGAGGTACTGGAGGCCCCGACAGTGTAGGTGGGAGGAGGTACTTGAGACCCCGACAGTGTAGGTGGGAGGAGGTACTTGAGACCTCGACAGTGTAGGTGGGAGGTACTGGAGGCTCCGACTGTGTAGGTGGGAGGAGGTACTGGAGGCTCCGACAGTGTAGGTGGGAGGAGGTACTGGAGACCCCGACAGTGTAGGTGGGAGGTACTGGAGGCTCCGACTGTGTAGGTGGGAGGAGGTACTGGAGGCCCCGACAGTGTAGGTGGGAGGAGGTACTGGAGGCCCCGACAGTGTAGGTGGGAGGAGGTACTTGAGACCCCGACAGTGTAGGTGGGAGGATGTACTTGAGGCCCCGACAGGTGGTACTGGAGGCCCGACAGTGTAGATTAGATTAGGTTGGATAAGTTTGGTTAGGTGTCGGGCTACCATGTGTGTTTTTGTCAATTAGTTGAGGTGTTGCAGAGCGTCAGCTGTCGGGCTATAATAAGAGTCAGCTGATATATTGTAAATAAGGATCAGCTGACGTTGTAAACAAGGGTCAGCTGACACACTGTAAAGATTCACTAGACTTACTGTAAATACAGGGATCACCTGACGATGTAAACGAGAACCGCAGCTGACGTGGTGTTGTAACAAATCTGCTGACGTATTCCAAACATGGATCAGCTGTCGATGGAAATTAGAACCCTAGCTGACGTAGTATTAAAAAGGGTCGGCTGACGTTTACCTAAGCTATATTTAGTCTCGGCTGAATGACAAGCTGCGTCACCGGACACTTCTTGTTGAGTCATTGATTAAACGCAGGTTTTTTAGTTTACCAAATTTATTGACAAAGCTTGTAGTACAGTTTGCCTATTGTGAGTAATTCAGTCAGGTCTTGACACTGAGGGTGGTATCACTTCTCATTGCCACGCAGGACAGAGGTTCATGTACAAAGAAATACATCATATTCATTGACAGCTATATATGTATAAAGGTCAGATTCATGTGGGTAATGTCACTGTTCTGTGTTTCTTTTCGATGAGGTCAGAATCGTCGGTACAGCACGGTTACAGTTAAAAGTATAAGTACAAGTACAGGTACGTGTATAGGTACGGTACGATAATAGATGTAATTACACGTGTATATAGTTATTTTTTTATTTTTGTGCCTTCGAGGTGATGGAGAGAGAGAGAGAGAGAGAGAGAGAGAGAGAGAGAGAGAGAGAGAGATTGTGTTAAGCTTTAGAGTCTATTGTGTACCTTAGCAGTTGTACTTAACCTACGTATACTGCCTCCTGGTTACTGGTGGTTGTGCCTCACTGTACACTACCTGAAGCTTATGTGCGTACAGTATGTGGTGTGTAGCGGGGGTGTATGCAGGTCCAGTGAGATTGAGTTTGTCGGTTTGTGTGTGTGTGTTATAGGTCTACAGTATATGGTGTGGTAGTGAATATGACAGCAGCGAGCGCGACTTATATTACTAACAGTGGTACGCCTCCCATGCCGCCGCCATCACCACCACCACTACTATTTTTTTTTTGTAACGTGGCCTCCAGCCTCCCCCAATAGCCACACCTTCGCCACCATTTAATTACCTTAATATTAAGTATCCTAATACATAAGTAGCTATCCTATGTGTGTTGAATTATTTGAGTCGCAGATCTATGCGGCATCAGTGACTGTAGCCTCATAGTCAATATCTGCAGCAGTTGTCGGGATTGGGGCAGAAGCTCTCGTTCCCCTGAGGCAGAGCAAAGCCGACCGAAGGAGAGAGAAGGACAGTCGACATCTCATCCAGGCTGTAACATAACTTCTGGGCTGCTGCTTCTGTTCGGAGATCAACTCCGCGAGTCTGGCGTAGAAACATCTTGCACTTGGGCCCATCCCACCAGAGGTTGTGAACACTAGAGGAGTGAAGCTGCCTTGATCAACGTTTTGAATTCTCTCCCCATATGCCCTTCTCTTGTCGTTCTCGTTCCTCCTGTGTGCAGCATCGAGAGCTAAGTTACGGTGACATGCGGCCATGGGTACTACTACTACTACTACTACTACTACTACTACTACTACTACTACAACAACAACAAATGATGCTGGCTGCTCCTCTCCCTCCAGCCAGAGTTGATTTTTACCCAGCAACATTATCTCTCTCTTTCCCTCCCTCACTGTCTCTCCTCTCTCCCTCACTTTCTACCTCCCCTCCTTTCTTCCATTACCACCACCACCTCTCTCTCTCTCTCTCTCTCTCTCTCTCTCTCTTCTCTTTCTCATTCACTACTTTCCTCCTGCCTATTTTTCACTTGTCTTTCCTCTAGTCTTTATTTTTTCTAAAGGCAAAAATTAACCTAACCTAACCTAACCTAACCTAACTTAAGCTCGACATTAAGGAAAAAACAACATGAATAATGAGGTGATTTTTTTGGTTTTCGTATTGTCAGTGTAGAGAAATGTGTGTGTGTGGTTAACGAGGCAGTTCGGCTGTTACCACAATAACCAAAACAACAACAACAACAACAACAAAGAAGAAGAAGAATTTTAAAAAGAGAAAAAAAATAGGAAAAAACAGAAGAAAAGGAGAGAATTTTAACAACAGAGGAGGAGGAAGAAGTAAAAGAAGATAGAAAGAAAGGAAGAGAAGACAGAGAGGTTAATATGGGGGTTGTGCACTACTGATGTGGTCGTGTGGCGTTGGGACAGGTGGCAGTAAGGTATCAAGGCGTTGTCTGACACCACCCTCGTTCCCGCCCCCTGCCTGGTTTGGGCTGTCTTAATACGTCAGGCTATATGGCTTATCTTACGTGTTTATTAACCCAAATGTTTAAGAAAATGGCTGATAATGTCACACAGGTCAGTAAAGTGTAAGTGTGTGTGTGTGTGTGTCCACTGTGACCCAGTTTTTACGCATCATTGACCTTCAAAAGAAAATCTTCCCCAGTTCCCGTCACTTAGAGTGTTTAACAGGGGGGGGGGGGGTAAAATGGTTTGAGGACAAATTCCACTTTATTGAATGATGGTTGGATCAAAGGCGGTGATTCTCTTGACTGACTGACTGACCGGCAATGTTTTTATCGTATGAGCTTTTTTTATTCTCCAACCATCTCTCGTGATCGTTGCCGGGACGTATGAATAACTCACCACTGAGGCAGCTGTGGCTCTACATCACCTTTGTTTGTTTACACCGACAACTGCTGCAGGCTGCTCAGTATTACCAAGTGACATTTTAGCTGACCTGCCAGAAATAATATAAAAGGTAACGCTAACTAACAACAGGAAAATAACAATGTGGAGAATGATACAAATAACATTATTGTCAGTAGTGTTGGTGTAACAATGATAACGTAATATAACAACGGTTACTGTGTGTGTGGAAGTGTAAATTAATCAGCTTAAGGTGCCGTGCTGTTGTCCTGAGGGTTGGCGACCATGACCCACCCATCTCCTCAGGGACATCAACAGTGTGAGTAATCCATCTCGGTCTCTGCTTTCTTCTGGTTCTCTTACACACAATATTTACCCATTATTATTTCTACCGGGATCCTCACATAACTGATCATGTGACCAAAGTTTCTTCTTGTTTTATTCATTCTGTAATTTTTTTTGCTTTTGGTGCAGTAACCCAGCTGCGAGGAACACACACACACACACACCTACCTACCTGTGGAGGGTTGTTAGGGGACAGGTGTGTGGTAGATAAGGGGGGGGGGGGGGAGAGAGTCACGCCTCGCCGCCCGAACCTCATCATAATGGTACACCGCGCCCATCCGCCCACCACCCACATTACCTCCTCCTCATTACACCTTGATTGCTATGCCGCCGCTGACTGCCGCACTGTGCACTGATTGGCAGTTTTAGGGACAATTTACCCAGCCTTTCATCGTCGTTGGTTTCAGAGATTCAGCTACCAGTCATAAATTGTACTTCCCTGATCAGTCGGTTGTTGTGGGTCCCGGTTCACCAGTTCCCCAGTCGTAAAGTTAGGTACTATACCCCTTCACAACCTTCCCAGTACTCAGTGTTAGGATGACTGGGAATGGAACCCTTCTCACACAGGCTCCAGCGTCACGTGCAGGTTGTAATGGCTTTCATTTATACGCCGCTAAACCGAATGTGTAATGGCGTCCACGGTCAGTCGGAGAGGGAAATGCGAACTACTGAACACGCTGCCCGCCCATGTTGGCCCCCCATACTATATACAGCGATAGACCTGTAACTCCTATCTGTACCAGGTGGTGTTGAAGGTGAAGGGCAGTAGTAATCTGTGTGTGGGGTGGTGGGCGTAAGTATTGATTGTCGGAGTAAGATACGTGTGGGTGTGTGTGTAGGCGGGAGAGTTGGTGTGTAGGCGTAGTACTATAAAGTGTAGTGGTGGTGGTGGGCGTGAATATTGATCTAGGTGGAGGGAGGGGGGGCCTGGGTGGGGGGGGGGGGCGGACAATGTCTAGTGACGTTGGTCATTGATTAATTATATTCACAGGCTTAAAAGAGTCTAATGTTGCTGTACCCTGATTACTGGTCCACCTGTTACCACGCTGTTCATCCACCTCTGGTTCACCGTTCATCCACTACTCATCCATCTATGGTTTACACTTCATCCATTACTGTTCTACCAGTGACTTAATATCCTCACTCAACACTCATCCATCATCCACTCATTCAACACTTATCCATCATCCACTCACTCAACACTCATCCATCATCCACTCACTCAACACTCATCCATCATCCAACTCACTCAACACTCATCCATCATCCAACTCACTCAACATTCAGATAATTCAGTGTGAAGAACCTGACGATAACAAGCACCAGACACAAGATTATTGGCGGAGTAAAACAAGGAGTGTGTGTGTGTGTGGAGGGAGAGAGAGAGAGCATCGCTTCACTGCACCTCCTGCCGTCACACAATCACAGGTGAACGATGTGGTAGCAACAGGTGAGCTGATGTAAGGAAAGTGACTTTAAAAACAAAAAGGATATTATTTACACAGTTGCAAGATTGAATGAACGCTGGAGTGAGTTCGTGTCACCGGGAGGAACCTGTAAGTGTATGTTTTGTTATTTTCCGAGGCTTAGCGCTGCCTCTCCGGGTGGGGATTTTACAGTAAGGTTACTTTTGGTGTGGGTTACCGGGTGTTGGTTGCTGGTGAGGGAGGGAACGTGGAGGGACGCGTCTTTTCCAATTTTTTTTTTTTTTTTTTTCGTCCTCATGAAATTAAAAGTTGATTTAGCCAGAATAATAAAGTTAAAAAAAAAAGTGAACAAGAAACACTATTGATTTGAGTTGAAGACACCTGATAAATATTGTACTGAGTGATATTTATTTAAAGACGTGAAGGAGGGAGGGTGATGAAGCGTAATGTGTCAAGGTGTTGGTAGTGTGTTGTCGCGAGTGCCACAGACGAGGTGCCACACGGGAGAGGGACAGCCAAATGCCACATCTGTGTGTGAGAGAGAGAGAGAGAGAGAGAGAGAGAGAGAGAGAGAGAGAGAGAGAGAGAGAGAGAGAGAGAGGCCAGCCATGTAACCTTACTGCCGTTGAGCTTCACGACTCACTTAAGTAAGGCCATCACAGCCCCCTGGCCCACATACCCAGCCAGCCGAACATAAACACAACACCACTACCAGGTGACTCTTGAGCTCAACCTGTGTTCCTAAGATCACTCCTAAGATCACTCCTAAGATCACCTGTCCTACGGTATTGGCTCCTTGCTTCACCGGATCACTGTTAAGATTATCTGTTATCTTACTAGGTCTGAGCCAAGATCACTCGGTCAGTAGTATTCACCCAGATCACAGTTTTGATGACCTGTTATCTCACTAGGCCAGTGTCAAGATTACCTGGTTTCTTAATCACACCTTAGATTTCCCTTTCTCACTTTCATATCGTGTTTACTCTGTAGAAGTGCCAGGCTCACCAAGTCCTGTGTACTCTCCCTGTGGTCACCAGTTCAGTCCCACAACGTCTCCTCGAGTGCACCAACTACCTGACTCACCTCTGTACTCACCTGTATTTATGACATGGGGGAAGGGGAACTAATTCTCATATTATCCAATTGCATTTTATTCCCCTGTAACTTACAATGATAGAACGGTTGTGATTACTGTAAATTCTGAGAGGCTATTTTACCGGCATCTTATTGCGTAACTGAGAGAACGAATATATTAGTAACGATAAAGTCTCAGTGTAATTTCGTCGCCATTTAATCCGGCATCTTTCCTCCCGGAGATAAATGAGTCAGGGAAGATACATTATCACATTACCAACCAATTAAAGAGGTAAATTTAACTCAGGTGACGTGGATAATCCGGGTCTTAGTTCCGGGTTAATCCCTTGAGTGATAGTTTTCCTCCGTCTCGTCGTCTGCCCTTAATAAATCTCACTTTATTTCGTTTTTATATTTATTAGTCTAGTTGTGTGGACAATCCTGAGAGTGGTTGTTATTTAGTTAAGGTTTAAGGATGGAGTCATGTAGGATTAGTAACCATGAGGATTTGAAGCCTTGTGGATTGGGGAGTACTAGGATTTGAAGCTTTGTGGATTGGGGATTACTAGGATTGAAAGCCTTGTGGATTGGGGATTACTAGGATTGGAAGCCTTGTGGATTGGGGATTACTAGGATTGGAAGCCTTGTGGATTGGGGATTACTAGGATTGGAAGCCTTGTGGATTGGGGATTACTAGGATTTGAAGCCCTGTGGATTGGGGATTACTAGGATTGGAAGCCTTGTGGATTGGGGATTACTAGGATTTGAAGCCCTGTGGATTGGGGAATACTAGGATTTGAAGCCTTGTGGATTGGGGATTACTAGGATTGGATGTCTTGTGGATTGGGGATTACTAGGATTTGAAGCCCTGTGGATTGGGGATTACTAGGATTGGAAGCCTTGTGGATTGGGGATTACTAGGACTCATTAGGATTTGGGGCCCATTAGTCCATTATATTAGTTCTGGGGCCCATTAGGACGGGGCCCATTAGGACGGGGCCCATTAAGACGGGGCCTATTGGGACAAGAGGGACCATTTGACTCCATCCCTCTTATGTCTTCTCAAACCCTAAACTGGTACCCGGATGGCGTGTGTACTAGACAACAACAGGTACTGACTTACGGAACTGCGACGTTTGATTGGCTGGCTGATTCGCTCGTTAGCCACTGAGAAAGAAGCAACGAGCCGTCAACAGTCCAAAACAATATAGTGCCCGAGAGGTAAAAGGTTATAATTTGTGGCAGTATTCTTCTTCTTCTTCTTCTTCTTCTTCTTCTTCTTCTTCTTCTTCAACTTCTTCAACTTCTTCTTCTTCAACTTCTTCAACTTCTTCTTCTTCAACTTCTTCAACTTCTTCTTCTTCAACTTCTTCTTCTTCTTGTTCTTCTTCTTCTTCAACTTCTTCTTCTTCTTCTTCTTCTTCTTGTTCTTGTTCTCTTTCTTCTTCTTTTTCTTCTTCTTCTTGTTCTTGTTCTTGTTCTTCTTCTTCTTCTTGTTCTTGTTCTTGTTCTCTTTCTTCTTCTTTTTCTTCTTCTTGTTCTTGGTGTTGTTGTTGTTGTTCTTCTTCTTCTTTATTCAGGTGTCTGTTGTTGAGTGCTTCTGTTGTCTTGCTTTGATGTTGTCTCCTTGTCTCTTCTTATATTCTCTCCTTTCTCAGTTTCTTTACTATTTCTCTTTGTTTATTTTTTACCTTTCTTCTCTTTTTTCGTTTTTTCCTCCTCCTCCTCCTCGTTTATTGCCTCCTCTTCTTTTTAATTGTTTCTCTCTTCTTTCTGGTTCTCGTTTTTCTTCTTCCTCTCTTCTCCCTCCTCCTCCTCCTCTTCCTCCCTGGTCCTTGACTCCTGAAAGTGATGGTGTGGGAGGTAGCGAAGATGAGGGTCTCTCTCTCTCTCTCTCTCTCTCTCTCTCTCTCTCCCTTGTTACCCATCGTTCCTTGCCTCCTGTGGGTGTTGGTGAAGAAGGCGCTGAAGACGAAGAGGCACATGGTTGAGTATTATCTTTTTGATCCACTCCCTTCCCTCTCTCCTCCTCCCCCTCTCTCTCCCTTCCTCCCCCTCTCTCCCCTCCTCCCTCTTGCTGGTGGTGCAGTAGAGGTGGGGGCCTTGTGTGTGTGTGTGCGCGTGCGTGCGTGCGTGCTTTTAGATAAAACATCCTCATCCTCTTCTTCATTTTCTTCTTCCTCCTCTTCTCCGTTCTTCTTCCTCTTCTCCGTTCTTCCTTTTCCTCTTCTTTCTCCCTCTCGCTGTCTTCCACATCTGTTCCCTTCTTCAACTTCTCTTTCCTTCTTCCTTTTCCTCCTACTCCTCTTACCGCTTCTCTTGCCTCCATTCCCTCCATTTCTCCCTTCCTTTTGCTGCTAGTGTATTTCCTTTCCTCTCTCTCTCTTCTCACTTCCTCTTCTTCGCCTTATCCATTCCATCCATCGTTCCTCCTGCTGGTGGTGGGGTAGGTGGGTGGTGGGGTAGGAGGAGGTGGGGTAGGTGGGCGGTGTGTGGTCGTGTCTTAGGTGCTGCCACATATTTCGTATGGTGAGGGGCCACATGTTGCCCCGTAATGGTCGACCTAAATGTAAGATGGACACCTGCATCGCCAAGATTACCTTCCTTCCTTCCTTTCCTTCCTTCCTTCCTTCTCACCTTCCTTCCTTCCTTCTCACCTTCCTTCCTTCCTTCCTTCCTTCCTTCCTTCCTTCTCACCTTCCTTCCTTCCTTCCTTCTCACCTTCCTTCCTTCCTTCTCACCTTCCTTCCTTCCTTCCTTCCTTCCTTCTCACCTTCCTTCCTTCCTTCTCACCTTCCTTCCTTCCTTCTCACCTTCCTTCCTTCCTTCCTTCCTTCCTATACCCAATGTTTCGGTACTCCGGTCAACGCAATTGCTGGAGAGAGAGAGAGAGAGAGAGAGAGAGAGAGAGAGAGAGTTTATCTGTATTGCCCTCTCTCTCTCTCTCTCTCTCTCTCTCTCTCTCTCTCTCTCTCTCTCTCTCTCCAGCACACACAACTCTTTACATAAGTTGATAACCAAAGCACATCTACGTGTAATGGGGAAACAAATAAGGGGGAGGCATAGATAAGATAAGAGGGAGAGGAGGAGGGGAGAGGGTGAGGGAGGAAGAGAGGGTAGAGGGGAGCAAAAGAGGAAGAGGAGGGAGGGAAGAAGGAAGAGGAGTGAGGGGAGAAGGTAGAGGAGTGAGGGAAGGAGGTGAGGGGAACATATTGGTACACCCAGGGGGTCTTAATACTGTAGTAAGGTTGACCAGGGTAAGGTAAGAGTAGGGAGGGGAAGGAGCCAGGGAGAGGGGGGGGAGGCAGGGAGAGAGATGGGGAAGTAGGGAGAGAGAGAAGTAAAAGGAAGAAGGAAGAATGGAGAGGTAGGTTAGGAAGGGATAGATGAGTTTGTCGTGGCCGAGTGGATGAAACGCCCGTGCTCCTATCCTATAAGGGTCTCTCCAGTTCACCCAGCTGGGGGATGGTTACCTAAGTTTAAAGTTGGTGGTCGAGTGTAGTATCGGCCACCACACTGCCTCCTTGTGTATAGGGATGGGTTTAGAAAGGTTAGGTTAGGTTTGGATAGGTTAGGTTAGGATAGGTTAGGTTAGGTTAGATTAGGTTAGGATAGGTTAGGTTAGGATAGGATAGGTTAGGTTAGGATAGGTCAAGATAGGATAGGTTTGGTTACATAAAGTTAGGTTAGGTAAGATTTTTTTGTTACGTTATGTTAGGTTACGTAAAGTTAAGTTCGGTTACTTTAGGTTAGACCAGCTGGCCCTAGTCCTCGCTGGCTGACCATAAGCTACACTTAAGGTTCTTCGCTCGGTAAATGTCTTGTGGTGTTAAAAATGAAGGTGCGGGAGGGGCGGGGGGCGGTGTTATGATGGATGAGGTTTACATAATTATTGTTGATATGTTTGGAGAGAGAGAGAGAGAGAGAGAGAGAGAGAGAGTCGCAAATTACTGTCATTCCAGCCTTGAATCACTGGTATGAGCCCTATAAAAGTGACCGTGATATTAGTTTATGTTACTTGTAGTAGATGAGGAAGGGTCAGTGTTCATACTGGGGATCAGAAACATCGCCCAGATATTTTTACGAAAACTGTTGGTTAGGTTATGGACAGGTTTGGTTAGGTTAGGTTAGGTTATGGGCAGGTTAGGTTAGGTTAGGTTATGGGCAGGTTAGGTTAGGTTAGGTTAGAGAAGTTAGTTATTTGTTTGGTTAGGTTAGGAATTGGTTAAGCCAAGTTATGTTAGGTTAAGTTACTCAAAAGTTGCGTTAAGTTATGTTAGGTTAGGTGGAGTTAGATTAGCTTAGGTTAAGTTATTTATAGGTTAGGTTAGATTAAGCTAGATGAGGTGGATTTAGGTTTCGTTAATTTAATTTAGGTTAAGTCAGGTTAGGTTAGGTTAGTTTAGTTCCCGGTTCAGGGGCCGGGAATTCGTGAATCTCGGGTGAAGCCGCGAGGTAGGAGATGTGAGGAAGGGTTGGGTGAGGGGGCGAGAGGGAGTGAGGGGTAAGGGAGTGAGTGAGGGGCAAAGGAGAGTGAGAGGTGAGGGGTAAGGGGTGAGGGAGGGTGTGTGAGTTAGCCAAGGACGCCGCGGTGTGAGGAAGGTCCAGGATGCCCAGCGAGGGGTCCCTAGCCTCAACACCACCGACACCTTCACCTTATTGATCTATGTCCTGAGATCCTCCCACGCTCCTTACACGCCACCGCCTCCTACTCTCCTTTCGTATCCTTCACCTCTTTCACTATTGTAGTCTCTCCCTTTCCCCTTCTCTCTCTCTCTCTCTTTCCATTTACTCTCTTCTCAACGTATAAGGTGTTTCTTTTTCTTCCTTTTTTTCTTCTCTTTCTTCCTCCTCCTCCTCGTCTTGTCCTACACTTTTGTTGTCACGTTTAAAACTCCTTCACTCTTTTTTCACCCCAGTGTCCCATCCTCTCCCTTCCCCGCCTCTGTGTTGTGGAGTCTTAAATCTTTCTCACTGGACGTTCCTCTCTGGGATGCGTTCTTCCCTGTGACCTGAAGGAGAGAGGGTGGTGGAGGAGAGTGTTGGTGAGTGATGGTAGTGGTGGTGGTGGTTGTGTTGGTGGTGGATGTTAGTAGGTCGTGTTAGAATTGGTTGGTTGATAGTGATGGTTGTGTTATTGTTGTTGGTTGGTGATAGAGTTTGATGGTAGCGCCGACAAATAGACTGGGGTGGCTAATCTTCACGTCATCCGTAATAAGGTTTAAGTGTGTGTGTGTGTGTGTGTGTGTGTGTGTGTATAATATCTTATCGCCCAATATACATCTAATCTTATCTGTGGACCAGGTACTTGTGTGTGTGTGTGTGTGTGCGCACCTCCACCTTGATGTCTGCTGGGGCTAGTTTTGTTCTGGTGAGGCTGAGGTGATGGTGATGATGAAGACAAATAATAATGATGATACTAATAATGATAATGACAATTTTCGGTGTCAAAAATACAAATTGTTTTTCTTAAATGTCGTTTTGAAATATTGTTGTAAAGTGTTGTGTAATGTTTTGTACCGGGGTCAGTCGTCTATCGTGTATTATATGTATTAGAGTGACGTCGTTGTCATCACCACACATCTGTCATTCAGTCGGTGATGGTGAGCCTTGGTAACCATGGCGACAGGGAGGGCAGGAGATGACCCCGGCAGCATCCATCATGGCGTGGGCATCATTTCCGCCCGAGTGTAGGGAGGAGGAGGAGGAGGAGGAGGCGTGTACCAGCTTCCGCGGTCGCCCATTAGCCTCCCTCAATCACCGCCACCTGGGGCGTGAGGGGCACCCTTGTTTCACCCTTGCCCCGGGCCACTGTTTACACTCGTGCCCTGCCCGCGGGCTAAGTCCTCCCCGCCCCTCCCCACCGTGCACCAAGGTACCTCCCGCCATCCTGTGGAGGATGGCAGACGTGGCACAAGAATCCTGAGAAAACT
Organism: Homarus gammarus; assembly: GCA_958450375.1. Lineage (NCBI taxonomy): Eukaryota > Metazoa > Arthropoda > Malacostraca > Decapoda > Nephropidae > Homarus > Homarus gammarus. Next base: position 2,584,088 of record CAUDMG010002639.1, on the reverse strand, counting down.
TCCTTTCTTGGCACACTGTAGAGAATCTGTACACCGTGTAAGACAGGATCTTTGTGTCGGTATACTTACAGTAGGTCATTGGTCGTCCCCTTAGAGTTAACTTTTTGGTAATACTGTTTGCAGGTTGGACTTAGGGTGCACACTAAACTAGCCATTCCAGAGTTCAAACTAAACTTGAAGCGCCATACAAAACCCTGCCTCCTTGTTAATGATGATAATAATAATAGTCGTAGCAGAAACGGTAATACTTGTTGATCGAGTAATAGTGACAACAGTAATAGGACTATCAGTAGTTCTTAAAGGAGTTTACTCCATACTGTATAATGTAACACAAACCTGAAGATAGTGAGGGAAATAACAACAAAATTATCACCCTGGGAACACCTGCCCTGCCTCACTTTATACTGGTGACCGAAACTGAATTTGGCTTCACATTATAACTTAAATGGTATTGTATTATGATACTGGTGATGGTGGTTATGGTGTGGGTGATGGTGGTTATGGTTTGTTGTTGATGAGGATGGTGGGGGTGAGAAACTGAGGGTGGTGGTGGTGGTGGTGGTGAGGGCAGCCATGTGGTGTCCAGGGCCTCATGAGGTAGGCATCTCGGGAACTCTGTGATGGAGGCCACATGTGTGAGCTGATTACCTCCCTCCTGTGTCACGCTCCGCCCAGGCAGGAGATTACTGGGTAGTGGAGGGAGGGAGAGGAGGGGAGGGAGGTAGGCTGAAGCAACATGTTAGGAGATAATGATAAACCAACCACCCTGTGTAGATCTTGAGTGCTTATTACACAACCATCGTGCCCTTAACTGGTGACGGTAGAGTCTCAGTACAGTTTCGATGCCATTTTTAACATCATGATTTACGTCGAGGGTTAATTGAAGCAGGCTGGTGGGTTCTCACGTCTCCAGTTACGGGGGAAATTTACCGTCCTTACGGGCGACAGAGAGCCTGGGGGGCGTGTTAACAGGGCCAAGAATGTGCGGTGCCCTACAGTAGTGACGTCAGGGTTTAAACTAGGGTGTGTAGACCCTGACCTGACCACACCACCTTGGTTACTCCGGTAACTCACATTACCTCTCGGAGTGACATTCAGATTTACCTTGAGATTCCGAGAGTTTATTTAGAAACTTCAGTGAAAGTACAGTTTTAGGTATACAGTTATATGTATGGTAATTAACTCGCTGTGATGGCCGTCGTGAAGATGATGGGAATTAAAGAATTGACCTGAATATTAGTTCACAAATTCATGTCAACATTAATAAAAAAAATATTTATAAACATCAGTATAAATACATGATTAGTTATAAAATACACTGAAAGTCAGAATCATACGTGTGGTGCCTTAACCCAGCTCTGACAACACTGTGCACAACACCCGCACACTGAGGTGACTGATGTACTGATACTCCATCACTAAGACCTCAACCGCCACCACCTTACAATTCCTCTCTCTCTCTCTCTCTCTCTCTCTCTCTCTCTCTCTCTCTCTCTCTCAAAACATCATTGCTTGTATTAGTCTGGCGATTGTTCGTTTGGCGTGGCACTCAAAAGTGGGTCTTCAACTGTGAAAGGAAACGCCAGACGCTGCTCAGTTCTCTAGTTGGCGATAGTGTTATTAAGAGACTGGTAGATGGAAGTGTAGACACGTTACCACTTTAATTAATAAAGTTTTGTCTTGTCACCTGATTTGATAAGTGTCTCTCCTGCTCTAAGGTGACGTGTATAAGTATCACCCGTTTATTTAAGAAGGTCTTCATTTTTTTTTAAGATGACGTTTGTAAGTTACATCTATATGTATACCTGTATATTTGTCTTTTATCCATATCTATACATTTAAATAATACATCTATACACGTCTATATATCTTGTATGGGTACCTGTGTCTACCTGTATAACGTATTAATGCCTTGTGTCTGTACCTGTGTATACGTACTAGTGTCAGCATGTTTACTGACACACCACTGAATCCCTGTCATGTACCTGTGACCTGTGTGGTGGTGGTGAGTACAGGTGAGGTGATGGTGGTGTGTGGGCGGCTGAGTGGGTGGTGTGTGGGCGGCAGAGTGACAGTGTGATTGTGACTGTGCAGTAATAGGTATGACGTCAGCCTCGGGATGGGCGTCAACCGGTCTGATCGTCTTCAGGTGGGCGGGGTAGTGTTAAGGTGGTCAGAGTGGTCTTGAGGTGGGCGTCGCCGTCTTGGTTTGGGCGGGATGGTGTTGAAGTGGGCGTAGCCTCGTCTAGCCAAGCTACCTGTTGCACCACCCGCCCCACTCACTCTCTCTCTGTCTCTCTCTCTCACACACACACATGGAGTCGCTGACATTACCTTATTTGTGGTCTTGCGTGTTGTGGATTCTTCTGTAAGTGGGCGCTAAACAGCCTCCAGCAACCGAACCCGCAGCTAACGTACCTAGCCGGACTGTAAACTAACCTACCGTACATTATTCCTCACTGTAATGTAACCTCAGCTACAGTATCATAACATGACCTTAATTTAACTTGTCGTAGCTTAACCTAACCTAACCTAACCTAACCTAACCAGCATCCAGAGAATTTGGAAATTTGTAAAAAAAAATAATATAAATTCGACAACGGAAATGTTATAAGCTACGCCAATATGGGTGTTAAGAATGGTGGAACAGGTGGCGGTTATCAGGTAAAAATCACAGGTGGAAGATAAGTGGTTGTGGTTGATTACAGGTGAGACGGACACTTTCTCACGTGTGTCTCACTGTTGACAAGAGTGATTAACTGTCTATTCTCTGGCTTTTAGCGGACTCCTGTAAAGTGACGGGATTTTATTTCTGTATCGCGGCAGTGACAGGGTTTAAATGGCTCTCTCCTGACAGTGAAAGATGGCTCACTCCTGACAGTGACAGGTGTTTAAATGGCTCTCTCCTGACAGTGACGGTTTAAATGGCTCACTCCTGACAGTGACAGGTGTTTAAATGGCGCTCCTGACAGTGATAGGGTTTAAATGGCTCTCCTGACAGTGATAGGGTTTAAATGGCTCACTCCTGACAGTGACATAGAGATAATCAAATCATTTAAGGAAGGGAGAAAACCAAGCTAATAAAGGAGACGATTAGGCCATTTAAGGGAGAGGTTCCGGCCGGTTGGTGAGGAATCAGTCCGAGTCCACTTAAAAGAAAGTTGTCCGGTAATACGAGAACTGAGAGATTGTAAAGATTGATTGTCCGGTTACACGAGTGATTATCCGGTCAAATGAAAGAATATCCGGTTACGTGAAAGAACTGTGAGTGGTGATTGTAGAGAGAGAGAGAGAGAGAGAGAGAGAGAGAGAGACCAGGCCGGTGACGAGACATAAACCATAGAGTTTAAGAGGAATTAAATCATTTACGACAGTTCCATTAGCGGCGACGGTGACCAAAGAGAGAGAGAGAGACGGGGGGGGGGGGGGGGGGAGGAGGGGAGGGTGATAAATTAAAAGGTAAATCGAGAGAAAGTTTGAAATATATATTGAGAGAAAGATAAAGGTAGGCATAGATATATATGTGTATAATTAGAGAGAGAGAGAGAGAGAGAGAGAGAGAGAGAGAGAGAGAGATTCCAGGGGTGTCTGGGAGGGGGGGGGGGGGGGAAGAAAGATGGCCGTGTGTGTATATGTATGTATGTATTCTGTGATTGAGGTACACGTATGTAGTTATGAATGGATATATTTATGTGCGTTTTGATAGAATTATTTTTCTATGTACAGTCCCCTTCACTTGTGCGTTTACAGGGTCACTCGTCAGGTTTTATGCAGTTTGGCAGCGCTGTGTTTGTTTATATTCGACAGAAGGAAACTCGCAATAGTAAACATACTATAGAATCACAGTAAAACAATTGGAACATATCTCAAAGGTAGTGATTTGTGGAATGTTTATATGAGGAGCCCCTGTAAACGTACTAGTGAAGGGGACTGTACCGCCATGACAACATTGGCGGGCTGGAGGTACACATTGGGCACGTTACCATATCAACCGTGGACCAGATGTGTTGACACTGGCCCTGTTTACCTCGCCGTACCTACCCCACCCCCCTCCCTACCACCCCCCCCCCCCTTGACCCAATTACACT